>PVIU01028725.1:0-18507 GCA_004026605.1 Ondatra zibethicus
TGTATATACCCCTTCAAAACATTCAAGTTTGGCATTACATTTTGAATAATATAACAACTTCTTGATTACATTTGAAGAATATAATTCTTATAAAAAATATAGTATGTGTTTGTATTTGAGTTTATGTGTGTATGTGTTTTCTTTGGATTAAACTCAGGTAACCAGCAGCAATATAGCTGCTGATCCTTGTCACTGGCCATTATTTAAAGCTTTAAATTTATAAATAACATATAATATTTATATTTTCAAACTGATGTGGCCTAAGCCAGTCCTGAGAAGTAACAACAATGTGGTATGCTACTTCTATAATTCATTCATTTAATGTTTAACAATAAAAAATACATCTACTGGATGATTGACCACTATATAATTGCAAATGAGTAGTTTTAGTCATATGCTATTTCCTTTTGGCCCTTTAATATATAATACAATGCTGACAAAAGACTGGAAAAGCAATGCTTTAGTTACTTTTCTATTGCTATGACAAAACACCATGACCAATGCAAATTATCAAATAAAGCATTTTTTTAGGACTTGTTATTCTAGAACCCATTATAATCATGACAGGAAATGTGGCAGACAGGCACTGGAGCAGTAGCTGAGGGCTAGCAGCTCAATGCAGAAGCAGGACAATGAGGCAGCTAACTGGAGAACGCTCCCAAATCAACTGTTGTGGTGCACCTTCCCCAATAAGGCCACCACTCTTGATCCTTTCCAAAGAGTTCCACCAACTGCAGACCAAGGATTCAAACACATTTCCCGATGGGAACATTCTTCAAACCACCTCATGTAGCAAGCATGATACACTGATGAAAAATATCACACATTATAATTCTAAAAACAGACATGATCTTTAGTCACTGTCATCTGATCACAGGATGAATTTGCATAATAATTATTTCTAGTACTGAAAAACCTGATGTCAGAAAAATGTGATACAAATATTTAATTTGTGTCATTTTTTTTGGAACAAAGACTCTCTATATCCATGGCATGGCATTTGTGCATACTGATTTATAAAAATTCAGATTTTTAATGAAAATTCAAAAAGACTACCTTAGCTAAAACTTTGTCTCCTTCTGTTTTTGAAAAGTTACATTTCAGTTTATATGCTGACAGATTTTAACTCTCAAGTGAAATGTGACATGTCAGTTCTCATAAGTATGATTAAAACAAAGTTTTTTATTATCAATAAAGGCTATAAATATCATTAATCCTTTAAAGTTCTGTGCTATAGGGATCTTTATATTTCCTGCATCTTATCAAAATATGAAATTAATTCTTTTATAATAAAATATTCCCTATGTTGCCAATATAAATATTAATTTTTAAAAATATTATTTTGCCACACTACAAATATTGAAAAATTTGACAAAGGACATTTTAAAAACATGAAGAATTCTCAAAATGATCTGATTCTGTGAAAAAAATTAGAGTTAAAATGTTAGAAGCAGCCATGTGATTGAAAGTAGAATTTGAGAGTTCATTTTGATGCTAGGAAAAGTATTCGGTTGACTTCCACTTCAAAGGCCACAATGTGTTTGTGGTCTTCTAACTATGGAAACTTTTCAATTAAATTATAAGAGAGAAGTTATAATTGGATACTCTAAAAATCTCTATTACAATTTTGAATAATGTACAATGAATCCATATTGCATAACAGATGTAGTCAAGTTGCTGATGAGTCACTTAGAGAACTGTTCTGGGGAGATTGACATTGCATTCATATTGCATTCATATTGCATTTTCCTTTCTTCCCTCTCTTCTTCTCCCTCCATCTCTCTCTTTCTCTCCCTGTCCCTTCTTGCATATTCTAATAGCTAAACAGAACTAGCCATTTGAACTGACCTGTCATATATGAGGTTCTTGCTCAGTCATAGAGGCAGGCAGAGTTATAAAAAAAATAAAAAAGGATACAGCTTATTGTGGAGAATAATTATGTCAAGCCACTATTATTTCTCAGCATTCCATATGATTTCATTTGTGATTTCTTTGTATTTAAATAACACAATGAAATTTTTAGAAAGTACTCAGTCATTTCTCTTGCCATTTTCTTTCTCATGTTTTATGGAAACAGAGACTGCACTTTTATTTCCTGGCCAACCAGACCCAAATAATCATGTAGAAACTATACTAATTACAGCACTGTTTGTCCAATGGCTTAGGTATATTTCTAACTAGCTCTTACATCTTAATTTATACCATTTCTATTAATCTATGTATTGCCATGAGGCTGTGCCTTACCAGTAATGTTCTGCCATCGTTCTCCTTCAGTGGCTACATGGTATCTCCTTTGATTCCACCTATTCTCTCTCTCTCTCTCTCTCTCTCTCTCTCTCTCTCTCTCTCTCTCTCTCTCTATTTGTTCAGATTACCTTCCTGGCTTTACTCTGCTAAGCCATTGGCCAAAACAGCTGCATTCATTAACCAATAAAAGCAATGCATATGCAGAGAACATCCCATATCATCTCTCCTCTTCTGTCTAAATAAAAAGGAGGATTTTAACTTTAACATAGTAAAATTACATATAGCAAAATGGTTATCAAGCAATATACAAGTTACAATATTTAGTATATTTGTATTAGGTAAAAATTAAGGAAAATATTCTATCATGTATCTTATCTTTGTGAATTTAAAGTTTTGTATCTATTTTATCTCTTACTATAACTAAGGAAAACTGCAACTGTCTCCAACTCCATCAAAAACCACAGAAAGATATAATATTACCTAAATAATCGGGAAGTGCATTGTAAGCAACTTCCAAAGTTAAAGAAATGACAGAGACATCTTGCTGCCTGGACAGTCACCCAAATTTCTTTTGTCATTTTAGGGAATCTATCTTAAACCTATAGGTACATAATATCTGGCAGACTTTTCCATGAAGCAGGTAATTTGAAAGACTGTTTTGCCTATATTGGCAGTTTGTAAGTCACTTTATTCTGTATCCTGAAGAATTTCTTGCAGATTTTTCATGATGCAGGAACCCTGAAGGACTGTCTCGCCTTCTTTTGAAAAGTTGAATAGTCATTTTTTTTTCTGTGTGTCCTGTCTGTCCAGTTCATACAGCATACCATCAAGCAATCCAGGCAAGAGAATTTCTTGCCCAAATCGCTATCAAACTCCATAAAGAGCCTCTTCGATGATGATCATCCTCTTGAAGTAGATTGGTATTGCCAGAAGCACACATGTCTTATGGATGAGAAAAGTCTAATTTCTTAAAACATTTTAAATGCCACATTTCATAGGTTTTTGAAGTGCTGAAGATATTCAATCTAACTGAAATATATCTTTGTATATCCAGAACACTAACATGGTAATTAAAAGTTTGGATGTTATAGATGACTATGTATTAATCTGTATTTCTTAACTATAAATTACATTTTTAAATGGGCTGTATAAACATAATACCTTAAACAAGAGTAGAAATGTGTATGTATGTATGTATATATATATATATTAACAATATTGTCCTTAAATTTGTATTAATAGACCTGAATCCATGCCAATGTAAAGTGTTCATTTAATGTATCATTTCTCCCTCTACTTTTTTAAGAAAAAGATTGACTCTGACTATTAACCTTTTATACTCAACCCCCTTTATATGAAAACATTTATAAACAATCATTTGGGGAAATTGAGCATAATTTTCTCGGAACTGCTTTCTGTTCTTTGTTGGGTGAAGTATTTTTAGGGTTCATGGAGACTTTTTGGGTGGTCTTGATCCATCAGACCATATTTATTAGCCTGAAAGGAAGCCACAAGTTCCAAGCCTCGGTGGAAATAAAAGCATAGCATCTTTTCCAAAGTAACATATCCTCAGATTCAAATTTTAAAGTCAAGATACTTTTAAAGTAAATATGTTGATTTAGCTTAGCAGCCCCAGAATCAAATGTCTCTCTGCAGTCAAAAATTCAAAGAAAACAGAATAATATACATAATCCAGACTTCTGTATTTTTAATTTTTTCATTACTCATTACAATTTATTCTATTTTTCCTTTATGAACCTTAGTTTAATATTCTTAAAGTATTTTTTAATCCATGGCTCTGTCTATCTTTTATCATCTCTGTCTTAAGCCCATGCACATTTATTAAACTGATGGTGTCCCATTTAGAGGCCTATTTTGTCTGAATCTGTAATCCTTTTCTGACCAGGAATGTTTTTTAAAATGATAAGTGGGCATGACTGGGACTAATGCTTTGGCTTTGCCTATTGAATCTGCCCTGTTCAACACGGCCTTGGCGAGCCATGCTCACCACCCAGCTCCAGGGACAGAGCAGGTCTATGTCACCATTAAGGAACTAGTAGCATGCTGCTCACAAAACCCATTTAAGTGCTTCACAGCAGGACCTCTGGAAATATCCAAATCCATTCCTGCCACCAGCACAAAGCAGGAAGCCATCTCTTAAAGAAGCCTCACCTCTGCTCACCACCAGCAAACAGAGCCTATATGAAAAAAAAATGCAGTTAACAAGAAGCTGCAATTCACTCTGCTTTGTGAAGCACCATTTTAAGCTTTCTTAGGCTTTATGTGGAAATACATTGCTGAACATTGGGTGTCATTATGTAGACTTAAGTTTTTGTCACACCTGGTCTACAGCCATTCAGTCCCAATGAAACACACAGAGGCTTATGTTAATTTTAAACTATTTGGCCTCTTAGTTCAGGCTTATTACTAACTAACTTGTACAACTTAAATTAACCCATAATTCTTGTCTATATTTAGCCATGTGGCTTGGTAACTTTTCTCAGTATGGCTTTCTCATCTTGCTTCCTCTATCTGACTGGTGACTCACTCTCTGCCTTTCCTCTTCCCAGAATTCTCCTGTTCTGATTGCCCCACCTATACTTCCTGCCTGGCTAATAGCCAATCAGCAATTCATTAAGCCAATACAAGTGACAAATCTTTACAGTGTGCAAAAGCATTAGCCCACAGCACTGTAATACAGGCCAACATGTACTTGGAAACTGTATCTCACTGTCAGCTTTAATCCTTATTAAATTCAGCATCTGTTCTTTATCTCTGTTACCGCTAATATTTGGCAATGGAGTTCACTTTTATTCATACCTTGAAGAGATCAACTTTTTTGCCTATCAAAGGAAATTTTCTTGCTCTGTTACCAAATCATGAAATATTGGAAATCCAAATTTGCAGAAACAAAGATCTCTGTAGCTTTAATGGAATATGAGTTGTTTGGGATGATCTTAAAGAAAGGAAAATATTTGCTCAGATATTTTCAAATACATATTGAATTTCTGTCTTTATCCTTTGAGTCTTTGCTCACAGTCAAGCATTTTAGTAGACAATGTAAATATGTTTTCAATATAGAAAATGTGAATAAAACATACTTATATACTTAGTTATTTTAACCTATGACCAACCATTTCAATACATATAGAACTAATTAAAACCATCTATCAGAATTGAAGGTTTGGACAATTGCTTAGTAAACATAAATTAAAAAACAAAAATTTGAACAAATTACTGCCTAGATTATGTTTGATTCAAATCTCTATTAAGATGCTAAAAGTCTCTCAGTATTAGATCTCTTCTTCAGAAACAACACAACAGCCTCTCAACCTCTTCACTAGTAGCATGTACATCAGTGGTAGAACAACTATTCACTAGCTCTGTGGGCATCAGTGGTAGAACTACTGTTTACTAGCAGTGTGTGAGTGTCAGTGGCAGAATCACTGTTCACTAGCAGTATGGGCACCAGTAGTGGAACATCTACTGATCTCTAGCAGCATGAGCATCAGTGGTAGAACTACTGTTCACTAACAGCATGAGCATCAGTGGTAGAACTACTGTTCACTAACAGCATGAGCATCAGTGGTAGAACTACTGTTCACTAGCAGCATGTGGGCATCAGTGGTAGAACTCCTATCTTCCTGCAATCTGATCATGAAAGCAATGAACAATAGAGTATATAAGTTGTTTAAACATACGGGACTTGCATTTCTCCAACTTTTTATACCCTCTCCACTGTGCTTAGGCAAAAGACAGTCTTTCAATCCTTGAATCTACTTTCTTTCTGCAAGCAAGTATAGAATAATAGAAAATTAGAAGATTTATTTTACTATAAACTTTAAGACTAGAGAGATGGGTTGGGAACGAGATATATTGACCCATTTCCTTTTCCTCTTTTTACTTCCTGCTCTTATACAAGAAAAGTCCAACAGCAAAATCACAGAAGATAGCTAAGTGTTCATTCATTGCATTTTACCACTCAGGTACAACTAATACAAATTCAAAAAATGCTAATAAAGTCTGAAATTTCCCAGTAGGGGAGTAATGGAACACTTTTAAAAGAGGCACTTTCAGTTAATGACTAAGGCATTTTTTTGCTAACAGCAATTTTGGCTTCTTATCCCAGGTGGAGAAAAATGCATTAAACAGGAGATTAAAATGTCCTTTCAACTGCTTGGTAATGCCAGCTGCTGCTGCAGGCTAAGGCATCCATGAAGTGGCATTTAGTTGATGGTGGTTCTGTTGCAGGGATGAAGGAAGCATGAAAATCCTGCTGGATGGGGGTCTCTTTAAATATGCTGTGTACGCACAAATAGCAAGTGTAGGAGCTCAGTGAGGATGGCAAACTGTACAATCTGTTCGTTGCATTTTGGTTGCTAATTAGGAGGTGACATGCAGCATGAATGCACAGAACCTGTTAAAGTTCTGCCAGGCTCTGTCTTTACTTTCAGATATTTCAATGCTATTTAATAAGGTGTCTTAATTGAAAGCAGAGAAATATATAAAAGTAGAGTATAAATATATTGGATTAGTATTCTGAGACAATGTGTGCGTATATATATGCGTGTGTGCATTTTCATGATTTCTTACCCTTCGAAACTCCTTAGACAGCTACTCTACTACATAAGCACAATATGCAAATTCTGTTATTTCTTTTTCTTTTCCTTGCTGTGGGGATTAATACTGGAATGGAAAGTTGGAAAGAGAGCTTGCTAACACAAATGGGAACTTCATGGTGACTTGGACATAAAGGACAAAAGTTGTTACTCTTGCCAAGAAATACCAATTTTATGAGAAAAAAATGGGAGGAGGTCACTTATATTTTACAATGTACTGTATATATATATTTAACAATAAAAAGCCCTTTTCTCTTAATCTCATTAGTATAGGAAAGCAAATTAATACACAGCTTTACTTTCTGCAGACTGTGTTCACAAAGAAAAAATAATGGAAGAGGAAAAACATGGCTAGAGCCTCTGAAGCACTCGATCCTGGTGACCCTAACATCACATTGGCGGTTATGTATCATCAGAATCACAGTGCCCGGAATTGAAGTTTCTAGCTCTGTATTTTAGTTTCCCATTTTATGGAAGGAGGTAATGTGAGAAAAAGACATGGAACACTTTGAAATTTCCTGATACATAGAACATGTTCAATATTATTATTATTATGATTTTTGAGATAGGGTTTCTCTGTGCAACAGTCGTAGCTCTTGTAGACCAGGCTGGCTTCCAACACACAGAGATCCACCTGCCTCTGCTTCCTGAGTACTGGGATTAAAGGCATGTGCCACTACTGCCCAGCTTAATATTATTATTTTTTATAGTAGGAAAATATATTTGGTTGTAATTATCATTCTGATGTTCAATATTATTTTTTCTTAACCATTAGGAGTGCCAGTGAATTTAGAAACCCTAATAACAGGGGTTTTTAATCACATAATTCTAATTTCCTTGGTTGTATATTTATACACACACATCTAGTCATCACTTAATGATAGTTTCAGTAAATATGAGTAGAATTGAAGGACTTTAAATTCCTACTTGTATGATTCCCATCTCTGTCTCCTGGCTTACTTGATGCTGAGGGACAATGATCTTGTACCCTGTAAAGATTTGTCACTTGTATTGATTTAATAAAATGCTGATTGACCAGTAGCCAGACAGGAAGTATAGGCAGGGAGACCAGGATAGGAGAATGCTGGGAAGAGGAAAGGCTCAGTCTCCAGTAGCCAGTCAGACCAAGAGGAAGCAGGATGAGAATGTCTTACTGATAAAAGGTACCAAGCCACAGACAAGAGTTATGAGTTACTGTAAGATGTAAGAATTAGTTCAAAGAAGCCTGAGCTAATAGGCCAACAGTTTATAATTATTGTAGGTCTCTGTGTGTTTCTTTGGACTGAACGGCTGTGGGTCAGGATGGGACAGAAACCTCTGTCAGCAACTTGATTCATGTGTCTTAATTTGAAGCCCAGGTTTGCTAATATTCCACATACAATTTCAATAACACCTCAGCTAAACAAATACAAAAACTCCTGTTGACAGAGTAAATTACTCTGGAGTGTTTGTCTTCATTTGAGATTCTTAAAGCATTAGTATTAATGGCTCAGTCTGGATTCGACCTTTATGGGAACTGAGCTAACAGTATGATGGTATGAACAACCATCTATCATTACATAAATAATCGAGAGGTAACTTGAGCAAATAACTCCAACAAATGTACTACTCATGTGTTATTTATAATCATCACACCCATAGCAGTCACTCATAAGTTGCACCTTCTTTGGCAAGAGGTTGAGAAATTAGAGAAAGGGAAGACTAAACAGTGATTTGTAACTATGTTGGTTACAGATATGGGAAGGAAAGCAAGAATAAGACATTCTCTTTTAAGATTTGTTTCAGTGTCTGTAGCCAAGACTCAAACACTTAATTTGAAGGTGACTCTTTAAAAATCTATGCATCAAATAATCAAATTCATAGTTACATTGTGACAATTCTTTATAAGTCCACTGATTCATTTTTGAAATATATACATACATACATACATATATATATATATATATATATATATATATATATATATATATATATATATATATATATATATGGTGCTGGAAGATAAGCGATATGGTCTTTGGATCCAAAACCAAAATGAGCTGAAATGATGTCCCAGACAGCTTCAAAATCGTTCACTTTCCAGCAATGGAGCTGAGTAGGTGCTATATAATGATTTTTATATTGAGACACTCTGAAGGTATTTCACATGCTTAGCAGAAATGTAAACATTATTAGAGATTTTATAACTCTAATCAATAAGAAAATAA
This sequence comes from Ondatra zibethicus, assembly GCA_004026605.1. Lineage (NCBI taxonomy): Eukaryota > Metazoa > Chordata > Mammalia > Rodentia > Cricetidae > Ondatra > Ondatra zibethicus. The sequence continues at coordinate 9,074 of PVIU01028725.1, forward strand.
AAATCATACTAATGCCTTTAATTACAAGCCACTTCAAAATCTTACTGAAAGAATTTCGTTTTTCTTGGTAAATGGCAGTTACAAACATGGCAATTACATGTCCTCAAAGATTACTTGGTGACTCTGTTTCAAAAGTTTCTCCAATTTGCCCTCTGATTTTATACCTGAAATAATCTCTTTACCCTATAATTATTTGCTGTGTAAATACCCATTGATAGATGGCTGACTCTGGACATTTTCATTTAATTAAAAGGTCAACACCAACATATAAATATCTTTTATTTAATAATAATATTTGTTCCTACAGCCACACATGTAGATTAGGCTCCAAGACAAATCAATTTTGCTGTATTTGCTGAGATACATGATATGAATTTGATGCCATAAGCATATTACATCAAGTTCCCTCATGGCATTTGTAAATAATAATGATATTCAATAAATGCGTGTAGAAAATGTTGCATATAAAATCATTAATAGTGCATACATTTTTTAATTCCTGCATGTATTACATAACAATGAGTGGGAATAAATCATTCTGGGGACATTATACTCAAATTCTAAATTGTAGCATCTATTTGCTCTCATAATACTTCTCTGAGTTCAGCAGAGAAAACAGACAGTAGACATGGACAAGGTTTACACAACTTATCCCTCTGTTCCAAGGAGACTCTGTGGAGACAGAAGGGTGAAATGGAGCAGAAAGACACAGGAGGTCAGATGGGTTATGTGGCTGGAGTAAAGAGCAGGTAATTGAATTTGCAAATCATATGAAACTGGGAGTTGCTAGGAACCAAGCAGAAGAGATGCTCAGGAGTCAGCAGAGGACAACTCACTCAAGAAGTCTGAGCAACCTGACATTCTGAAACTTTTGAATATTTATATTTTGCACATTTTGGCTTCTGCTTTGCTCTTTTCCATGGGATTTATTAGTTGCTGCCCTAGAAAATATCCAACAATCATCTCATCAACCATTTAACAAATAGGTACTCAAAGTGTTCCAGCTCCTTTTCCCCTCAAAGAAGGACATGGAGATTAAAATAAATATGTTCATTATTTTTACAGCTTCCCTGGCTCACAGGCACTCTTGTCCTGGAATGTTTTAACTAAGCATAGGGCACATAGTAATGTGGGCTATTTGGAAAGTTTTTGTGAAAATCAATTCAGTATTTAGTGTTTTGCAAATCAAAAGCACACTGAAGTAGGTAGCAAGAAAAGACATGGGAAACATCACAGTTTTAGGTGGGTTGGTAGTTGGAAATAGCTTTGTAGTTGTTATAATTACCAGGAAAGGAGAATGACTTGTTTCATTTAATTATTAGTGGTTGGCAGGCAGTGTGTTGGTGCTGCAGCAGTCATGTTGAAGTCAGAGGACAGCAATCAGGATTCAGTTCTTTCCTTCTCCTGGAGGTCCCTGAAATCAAACTCTGATTGTTAGCATGCACAGTAAGTGATCTTACCTCTTCAGTCAACTTCCTGGATCCAGAAGGAGAAATACATGTGCACCTCAAAAAACTTGCCATCCTTGGCCAAACATGAAGTGTTTCATTCTTGCTTTTATTGAATGTAGCTTTGCTTTTGAGTGATATGAGGCACCCATTATCCTTCCTGGAAGGAAGAGCTAATTTTCTGAAGTGGATAGCAAATAGCATATGGCAAACGGACACCTTTCAGTCTCTTCCCCATTAACTCTCCTGTGCATCACCACCTTCCTGCAGCCTGAGTAGCTATGAAAAAATAAAAACCAAAAATTCCCTGGAAAAGGGTGCAGACTCCGTAACAACAAACAGGGAGATGGAGGCCATGAAAATTTCAAGCCTGATAGAAATAGTTAATGCTCATTTATGCAATGACCTCTGTTGTTTAATTTATTTATAACTTCTAAATGTTATAACATTCTTTTCAAACTTGTTTCCTGACAGTTTTCTTACAGTGCCCTAGGGAAAATTTTAAATTTGAAAGTTCTAACATTGTAGATTTAACAAAATAAAAGTATTTCTCAGATTCACTCTTAAATGGTTTTCACAGATTTCTTTTTTAACATTCGAGAACTAATATCACTAAGAAAGAAAAAAATTCTTCCTTGAAAAAAGTTACCTGTAGACTGAAACCTTATTTGGAGAACTTCTGTTCCAGTATTTCTGATGCTATTTACAAAAGAGGTAAAAACTGGACTTATTTAATTACAATGAATTTTAAATGAAATGGATTGCTATGATAATGTCTAGGGAATGCTCACATTTTTTAAATAAAATCAGAAAGCCCCCAAGTAAATCTAGTTTATGATGGAAATGTCCTAATCAGTAAAGTCCTGCATGGTGTCCTGTGTCCTGTTTAACAATCATTATTTTCAAAAGAAATTGTTGATTGTTAATGATATTTCATAATCCAGTAGACAAAAATATTTAGTCATGTTTTTTGGTAGATTTCTAGTTTGTTAGGACAAAATAACTACATAGGTAGCCCAGGGTGGCCTTGGGCTAGTGATCCCCTTATTTCAGACTCCTGATTGTGATATTACTAGCTTGTTCTGCCATACCGACTGTGATAAAATAGTTATTAGGCAAGTGACCACATTACAGTATTCAGGGACAAAGTCCAAGACAATATAGAAAAATAATCTCCAAGCATTTACTTTAAAAACATCTTTACAGACTGAGTCACCTATGAGTGAATGGGTTTGTTATGTCCCTTAACAGCTACCTGTGTATGCCTCAGAGTGAGACCTTCAAACTCCATGTCCAGTCCAAAATTAAGCATCCTGAAACAAGAAATCTGATAATGCATTGAATATGACTAATAGACTTTAGTATATCATGCTGCCATTTTCCCCATGTACTCATATCTGCAGAGGTCTAAATTACCACCCACTTAATACTATTACTATTTAATTAAACAAAAAAAGTGCAGGCGAATTATACTTGTCAGTATAAAGTGTATGAACATGATCAGTGTCTGTCACTCAGCCTAACCTATCCCAAAGTCATTAGATTGCTGGTATGAATACTGAGTATATCATTCACTTCAATACAAAATAGACTTTTTTAGACTTCCAAGAGATGTTTAATTTGTGTTCTCTCTCTCTCTCTCTCTCTCTCTCTCTCTCTCTCTCTCTCTCTCTCTCTCTCTCACACACACACACACACACACACACATCATGTAATTTAGTTATTTATAAACAATAGATTAGTGTGATATTTTAACAAATATACCAGTTTTAGTCACGCTTCATTACAGGGCACTTCTTTTAACATCGTTTGTATTATATTTCAGACTTATAAAACAACCAATAGCTTCAAATGCTTGTTAGCTTTCTAATGAAAAGAGTTGCTGCTAAGTAAATCTCTTGCCTTGTGTCCCTCACATTCACCTCCATGTACTTCTGCTCACTTACTCCGGTTTTAGTTCAGGCCTCACTGCAACATCACATTGACCTGTCCTTTGACCAGGTCACAGGTGACTGCTGATCTGGGACCTTTATGCTTAGGAACCTTGCAAAGCCCTCCCTGCACGGTGCACCTCCCTGGGGTGTAGAGACTATTGTGTCAACTCAGGGCATGGTCTAGCTGGAGCTTATCACCCTCCAGTGAGGTCACAGCCCTGATGCTTTGAGTTCCAGAGGCTTCTGTTCTCACATGCTTGAGCCTACTGTCTGTCAGAACATATACTGTGTGACCATTCCAATACCATTCTTCAGAGATTACCACGATGCTGTGCTGAATGACCATTCTGATACCATTCTTCAGTCATTGCCTTGTGATCTTTTCACCAGGAGAGAAGGAGCTAGAAATTATATAAACTGAAAGTGAGATTGTCGCTCTTGTGATGGCGACATTCTATATGTGACCAATTAGTAACATGGCAGTAATCACCTGAAAAGCATTAAATACAGATGTTTAGACTAACATTACTCATAGAATCTATCAGTCCCAGGATGTGAAAAAAAGGCCTGAAACTTTCATTGCAATGTCTAGCAAAAGAGCCTCCGTGGGAATAAAGCCTGCACAGTGAACACTGGCAGCCAGAGACTAAGTACTGATACCAACATGAGAGGGTATTGGAGATTATTATGTAGAAATCTTTGAAGAGCTTTAATTTAAAGCTGTTTCTTGGTTATACTATTTTTGCCAACTTTGCCTCATATACAGCCCTCAATAAATGCAAAAATGAGTTTTGTTATTTCACTGCTATCTCTGGCCTTACTATGCTCTTAAGACTTACAATGAATGAGTAAATGAGAAAATCCTACTTTATATTCTTCTTCTGAAAACTGGATGACCAGAGAGTCCATATTGCATGAGTACATGAGGCTTGAAACATGCTTGTCAAGAAGTTACAAAAATGTGCTGACTAAGCTTTATACTGAAAGGTTGTTGATCAGGTTGGGTGAGAATTATTTACCAGAATCCATGTCTTCTCAGTTATTAGTTTGCTATTTTGTTTTTAAAAGATTATTTTGTGCTAACTTGTTGGTGCATTAAGCTATTTAATATAAAATTCCTGGATATCTAATGAATGTTATGCCCATTGGGTTTGGGAACTCAAATGTTTACATCAAGACTTGTGTCTCTTATCTAGCTACAGTACTGACTTTGTTCTCTGGCAGGCTCTTTCCTGGGCCATTACTGCATGAGTACACCTTATTCTGTACACTATGCTAAAGTCACATACTGTTGGATAATGCTCTTGTACACTGTAAAGATCTGTTACTTGTATTGTTTTAATAAAACACTGATTGGCCAGTAGTCAGGCAGGAAGTATAAGTAGCATGACCTTTACAGGAGAATTTACAGAAGAAGAAAGCCTCAGTCTGTAGTTGTCACCCAGAAGCAGAGGAAACAAGATGATAATGCCTCACTGATAAAAGGTACCAAGCCATATGGCTAAACATATATAAGAATTATGGGTTAATTTCCATTATAAGAGTTAGTTAATGATAAACCTGAGCTAGTAGGCCAAACAGTTTATAATTAATATAATCCTCTGTGTGTTTCTTTGGGACTGAATAGCTGCAAGACCAGGAAGGACAGAAACTCTGTCTATAGTCACATGGCTAATAGACCCTGAAGAACAGAGATCAGAAGTCAGTTTAAATGACTGCATTTGGTATTTTGCAGTTCATTGCTCTCTATTGTTAATTTATCACATATAAAAAAAAAGATTCAAATGTAAATTTTCCTTCCAGTGTACTTCTAGGAGGACCAACATCATCCTGTCTTGACTATTTCTATTGTTACATCATGACTTAGGCTCAATACTTATAAGGAATAAACATTATTTTTGCAACTTGTCATCAAAGAAATACATTTAAACTCCTGGCCTTTTAGTTCAGCTAAAGTCTTCCTGGTTACTGCATTCTCCCATATCAGATGAGTCTGAACCTGGTTTAAGCCTGGTTTGTAAGAGCTCTACGCCATTTGTGATCATGGAGTTCTCGACTCTTAACTGATCCCTCAAAAGTCCACCCCCTAATACTGTCATGGTGGGATTATGAACCAACAAATGAAATTTGGAGCTAAGGCTATCTTATCTTATTTAGAGGATATCTGGTGTAGGAGGTTCTTCTGTCTACGTGTTGCTTTCACTGGTTGAATAAAGAAACTGCCTTGGCCTTTTGATAGGGCAGCACTTAGGTAGGCAGAGTAGACAGAACTGAATGCTGGGAAGAAGGGCAGAGTGGCAGACGCCATGAATCTCTTGCCTGAGACAGACGTAGATTAGAATCTTGCTGGTAAGATTTTAATAGAAATGGGTTAATCAAGATGTGAGAGTTAGCCAATAAGAGGCTAGAAATAATGGGCCAAGCAGTGTTTAAATGAATACAGTTTCTTTGTAATTATTTCGGGTGTAAGCTAGCTGGGCGGGCAGGATGAATAGCAGGCCCGCTCCTCCTGTAACAATTGGTGCCTCAACGTGGTTGACTGACTCCACGTAAAATCTAAGAGAGTTTCAGAAACAATACAGCTCCTTGCTGTTTGCTGGTGTCTTGCCACAGCTGCTTTAAGAAAGATTTTCGTGATTCAGCTGTAGCGGAAAAAAAAAAGCTGTGTGGTTTTAAAACAGGGCTTCTTGGGCCCCGCCACCAGTGCAAACTCTGGCTATGGAGCATTTGTTGGCCCGGATGTTTGTGTGCCCACTCGGGGTCGGGATCAAAGTAACTGAGACCATGCCTGCGGTTTGGCACCTGCCAAGGCAGGTGGTGGGATCAGGCGTGGGCAGGCAGGAGAGCATGGCGTATTCCGACCGCTAGACACAGAGATGTTTCCAGGCTACGCAGTACTCTGCATGGCAGATTTGGCTGTAATTCAGATAAAAAGAGTGTATTGCTGCAAACTCATTCTCAGAGTTAAAGTGTTGAGTGTGGCTCCTACTTGGCAGCCCCAGAGCTACCAGAAATGGTACGTCCACCATTTTGAAATTAGAGATAGGTGAAGCCAACATTCAGAGCAGATGCAACCAAGCTGCTTAGGATTTTAAAAGCTCTTCAAGATAGTAGAGAATTACAGACAATGCAATAGGACAGATTCAGACATAAGCAACCTCTAAATGGGTCACAATGTTGGATAAATGCACGTAGGTTTGGGAGAGAAAATAAAAAGAATATATAGAGTCATAAAATAAAGTTAATGCTTTAAAAATGGGTAAAGTCTTTAAAGAGACAAAGTAAAGTGATAGAGTAAAAATATGCCACATAAAAATTAAAAATTCACAAAGAGTCTGGATTATATATTTTATTGTGTTTTCTTTAAATTTTTTGACTGTGAAGGAGCTAAATACAGAGAGACATCTCATTATATGGGCTGGCAAGCTAAACCAGAATGTATATTATAAAGATATCTTGACTTCAGAATTTGGGTCTAAGGATATGGTGCTTTGGAAAAGAGGTTCTTCTTTTGTTTTCTCAGAGGATGAGACCCTGGGGATTCCTTCTAGACCAATATGGTATGATAGATCACGCCCCCAAAAATTACTTTGCCCAACAAAAAGCAGTTTGGAGAGAACTATGCCCAAATTCCTAAATGATTGTTCATAAATGTTTATTTACATTTAAAAGGGGATATGCTATAGAGATTTGCTTTGGTATGGCTCTTGGTTTATTGATACAAATTTAAGGTCAATTTTGTTATATATACTGGGAGAAAGAGGACAGACTAAGAGAGAAGCCATGGAGCTGCCACCAGAGACAGACATGCCGGAACCTTGCTGGTAGGCCATGAGCCTTGTGGTAAAATATAAAATAATAGAAATGGTTAAATTAAGATGTATTAGCTAGCCAATAAGAAGTTAACACTAATAGGCCAAGCAGTGATTTAATTAGTAGTTTCTATGTGGTTATTTCAGAAGTCTGGGTGCCTGGGAAATGAAAAAGAAGCCTCCTACTACAACTACTTGATGTGGGGTGTCCTTCTGTATATGTGTTGCTTTTATTAGTTAAAGAATAAAGCTGTTATGGCCAATGGCTTGGCAGAGTAAAGCCAGGTGGGAAGTCCGAACATAGATACAGAAATAGAGTTGGTAGAGTCAAGGAGACACCATGTACCTGCTGAAGGAGAAACATGCCACTGCTGGTACCTTTCCTGTAAGTCACAAACCTCGTAGCCATACACAGATGAATAGGAATGGGTTAAGATATAAGAGCTAGCTAGAAAGATGCCTAAGCTATTGATTAAGCTTATAATTAATATAGTGTTATAATTAATATAGTTTCTGTGTGATTATTCATTTCTGGGTGGCCAGGAATGAATGAACAGTCTCTACCTACAACCAGCCTTTACTGCTTTTAGAGGGCTTGGAACTTTGAAGAAGTGGGACCTCATACTAGGAAATTAAATCATTCAGACATGATTTTGAATAGGATTTTTTTTTGAGGGGACCTTGTCCCATTTTACATCCAGACACTATTCATTCTTCATCAGTACATACATGAAGTACTATGTTATCACTAGGCACCAAGACAAAAGATCCAAGCAAATATGAACTAAAAACAGTTTTCAAATTGAATACTAATCAAAACTATCACTTATAATAATTTTCCAGTCATTCATGTATCTTGATATTGATTTAATGTGTAGTCTTCTCTGTTTGTGTTTAAGCTGTACACAATAAGAATCTTCTAAAAATCAGTATATAGAAAATTGATTTTACAAATAAGTTATATAGAGTTGTGACATTATTTACAATTTCATTTTTCAGAACTTTTTTCATGAGCACTGTATCTATCTCACTCCAACCCTCAAAAAAAAAAAAAACCAAAAAACTCTTTGCATGCGGTCCCCTCCCAAATCCATGATCTTTCCCTTAATTGTTATTGTGTGTGGTGTGTGTGTGTGTGTGTGTGTGTGTGTGTGTGTGTGTGTAGCACTAAACAATTAGGATTGAACACTATGTGGCAGGTCATTTATTCTTTCTTATACCTACAGTTCTCCCACTGGTATTTCTGGCCATCGAGATTTTGCTCACTCCACTACAAATCAAGAATTGTTTTGCTAGAGGAGATCCCAGGTGTCCACAGGGATGTCCCCAGCTAGGTCCTTGGACAGCAGAGGAGAGGGTGCCGGAACTATCATTGTCTCATAGTCACACTGATGAATATCTTGATCACATCCATAGAAATTTCGTCCAATGGATGGAGATAGAGACAGAGACCCACATTCACACCAGAGCAATGGATTGAGCTCCCAAGGTCCAGTCGAAGAGCAGAAGAACCTTCATCCAGCGATGGATGGAGATAGAGACAGAGACCCACGTTGGAACACTGGACTGAGCTCCCAAGGCCCAGTTGAAGAGCAGAAGGAGGGAGAAGATGAACACAGAAGTCAGAACTGCAAGGGATTCGTCCACCCATTGAGATGGTGTGCCCGATCTAGTGGGAGATCACCAAGGCCAGCTGGACTGGGACGGAACGAGCATGTGATCGAAACAGACTCTCTGACTATGACTGACAATGGGGACTGACTGAGAAGCCAATGATAATGGCACTGGGATTTGATTCTACTGCATGTACTGGCTTTTTGGGATCCTAGTCAGTTTGGATTAACACCTTCCTAGGCCTGGATGGAGGCGAGAGGGCCTTGGGCTTCCCACAGGGCAGAGTAACCTGCCCTCTCTTAGGACTGGAAGGGAAAAGGGGAGGGGGAGTGGGGAAGCAGGAGGGAAATGGGAGGAGCAGAGGAGGTGGAAATTTTGAATGGTACTATTTATAATGCAATAATAAAAAATTAAATGTGAAAAAAAATTGCCTGAACTAATGGGAGCACACCAATCCACCTGGACTGGGACTGAATGAGCATATGATCAAACCAGACTCTCTGAATGTGGCGGCGAAAGTTGGCAGATGGAGAACCCACAAACAATGACACCAGGACCTATCTCTTCTGCATGTATTAACTTTTTGAGAACCGAGTCTTTTTGAATGCACTCCTTCCTAGGCCAGG
>PVIU01028726.1:0-18547 GCA_004026605.1 Ondatra zibethicus
CAAACTTCAAGATGTCCTTGTTTTTTACCGCTGAGTAGTATTCTAATGAGTATATAATCCACACTTTCTTGATCCATTCTTCCATTGAGGGGCACCTAGGTTGTTTCCAGGTTCTGGCTATTACAAACAATGCTGCTATGAACATAGTTGCACAAATGCTTTTGTAGTATGATTGGACTTCTCTTGGGTATATTCCCATTAGAGTCACAATTAAATTAAATATTTTGTGGTTTGTTTATACTTCCATATTGTTCCTCTGATTTTCCAAAAACATTAGATAATTTATAAAAGACCTCTTTCCTTAAACAAAATATGACCAAGGAAAATTTCATTTTCTAGTCTAGTCTGAAGTGTTTCACAATATACACAAATCACTTCAAAGTCCTCATTAAAATTAACATCCAGTCTAATAGGCTGATCATGGCTTAATCAGATTAAATGCAATTTAAGTCATAAGTGTAACTATTTTTTCATAATATAATTTTACATTAAATAAATCTCATTTTTTCAAAGATGTTATGCTACAATGTCAGCTACTTAGTTCTTTGTATGACTCTTCCTGCTTAGTAAGTCATGTTTCATGCCTGATGGTGAGCAAAGACTAATGGTTAGCAAGGCATTTTCCTATTGAGAAATTATGAATAAATTTGATAAAATGGTTGACAAATTTTTACAAGCCTTATGCTTTCTTTCCCAAGTCTTAGTTTTATTGGTAATGAAAAAATATGAAAGGATCAGAAATTTGATTATCATCTTAACTCTTGCTTATAAAATGCAATTTCCGTTACCACAGAATCTAGACATGCAAAACCAAAGCCATCAAGCACACGTGTGAGTTCCAAACCAAAGAGCCAGTTGATTTCTCAGCAGTTAGGGAAAATCTGTCTTAGCAGATGGATTCTTCACTCAGCCGGAGGCCAACAGCCTGGGTGTTGTTGGACCATGACCACTTGCCATGGCCTTGTCCTTCCCTTGTCATTAATGTACAGCACTTTACTATCCTGGAAAATTAAAAAACTAAGGTGACTATGAAATTAACTATGTGGAGCCTGCTAATAATGTACAGGAAATGTGAATAAACCAACTCTGCATTTACTTAGCATTCCAGATTGCTACCATATTACAAAGAGACTATATGTAAAATTATCTACTTTTGATCAATTTTGTCTTCTCAATTTTTCCTGATTATTTCATATTATTATTATATTATTGTTATAATATAAAATTATTATATTATTTCATATCATGGTTACTGTTATTAATCTTAACAAAATTTCATTATTACAGAAATAATGAAAAGGATCTGCCTAGAAAACTTTGCCATGTAAATCATGCTAAACGTGTTTAGTGCATTATTGTTCTTAATTACCAGTCAAGAATATTTAGCTAGTACCAATGTAAAAGAGTAAACTCGGTGCTTTTAAATATATGTCTACTTTTAGTCTAAATATATAGTGTCTACAATTAATGTAATCAAATAGAAAAGACATTTTAACGTTTGTTACAGTGATGGGCAATACTAGTTTCAGTATGCAAGAGGCTGAAATGAGAAAGTGCTAAAGTCAAGGCAAGCTTGGATTGCATCACATTTAAAAAAACATTTGCTTCACTGAAAAGTCTGCCAGATAGTAGGCTAAATATATTTGCCCCAGTGTTACTGAAGAACTTTGGGTGACTGTCTCGGTCAATTCTAGAACATTGGTAGTTCCTTAAAATACACTTCCTGTTTACTTGGATAATATATCCTTCTGGGGTCTTTGAAGAATTGAAGACAGGTGGTTATAGTTATAGTTTCCTTAGTTATAATAAATGATAAATTAGATTTAAAACTTTAGACCTACAAAAAATATTGTAACTGTAATTCTTGCTTCATACCTGTTTTATTATATGTAACTTTGCTATGTTAAAGTTAAAATCTTCATTTTTATTTAGACAGAAAAGGAGAGGTTATGTGGGATGTCCTTCTGTATATGTGATAATTGGTTAATTAATAAAGCTGTTTTTGTCATTGCCTTAGCCAGGTAAGAAATCCGAACAGAGATATATACAGAGAGTAGGCAGAGTCAAACAAAAGCCATGTAGCTGCTGAGGAAACAGAAATTTACCGCTAGGCCATGGCCTCATGGTGATACACAGATTAATAGAAATGTGTTAATTTTAAGATGTAAGAGCTAGCCAATAAGAAGCCTAAGCTAATAGACCAGACAGTGTTGTAATTAATATAGTTTCTGTGTGACTGTTCTGGTCTGGGAGGCCAGGAAACAAATGAGCAGTCTCCATTTACAGACCAGCTTGAGTTATCTGTGTCCACTGAGCTGTGTGACTGTTGTCCTGGGCAGTGGGGTTCCAAAGTCAGTTTGAGGAGAGCAACCTTGTGCTTTAGCCACATCCAGGCTTGTTTGTGTATTCCAATGGGGCCAGTTTGGCCAACAACTCATTGGAATTCGGGCCAGTCCCCACTGGTGGAAACCTCTTCTGATTACAAGAGACGGCCAGTTGAGACTTCCCCTTATTACTAGGAGTCCTCATTAGAATCACCTTCATAGATTGCAGGAAGTTTCCACTTCACTAGGTTTCCGCAGCACCCCTTAGATGCCCCCCACTCCAGTCTTTCATCCTCAAACTCTCTCTCTCTACCTCATCTTGTCACCAATCTGATCCCCTATTCCTGTCGCCACATACCCAGAGTCCAGCCATAATATCTGTTCTATTCTTTCCAACCTAGATTCCTGCTCTTTAACTAACCTCTCTGCATCTATGGTTTCTAGATTGGTTATCATTTGATTAACAGCTAATATGCACCTTTAAGTAAATTCATACCACATTTATCTTCTGAATGTGGGTTACTTCACTCAGGATGATTTTTTCTACTTCCATCTATTTGCCTACAAGTTTTGTGATGTTAGTTTTAATAGCTAAGTAATATTCCATTGTGCAAATGTACCATATTTTTTATTCCATTATTCTATTGTGGAACATCTAGGTCTCTTCTGATTTCTGGAAGTTATGTATGAAACTTTAGTGAACATGGTTGAGCAAGTGTCCTTGTGGTAGCATGAAACATCCTTTGGGTATATGCCCAATGATGTTATAGTTGGATCTTGAAGTAGATCAATTCCCAAATTTCTGATTAATTGTCATTCTGATTTCCATAGTGGTTATACAAGTATGCACTCCCACAGCAATGGAAGAGTGTATTGGGGAATATTAGTCTAAGATGTGTTACATTTGTTTATACTGTAGAATATTTGTTTAATGATGCAAAGATATGTTGCATTTTTTATGTTGTATTTGTTTGACTCTGTGCAACTGTGTTACTTTGCCTGCCTAAAACACCTGATTGGTCTAATAAAAAGCTGAACAGTCAATAGTTAGGCAGGAGAGAAAATTAGATGGACTTGTCAGGCAGACAGTATAGAAAGGAAGAAAAATCTAGGGAAGACAGCATGAGGTGAGAAAAGAAGGAGAAGAGGATGTCGGGAGCCAGTCACCCTGCCACAAAGTCAGCCACAGAGTAAGAAGGAAAGAAAGGTAAAAGGCCCAGGGGCAAAACATAGTTGAAGAGAAACTGGATAATGTAAGTGAGAAAAGCAGGATAGAAACAAGTCAACATAATGCTGGGCATTCATAAGTAAGAATAAGTCCCCATGTGTTTATTTGGGATCTGGGTGGCAGGCCCCCAATGAGTAAAACAAACAAACAAACATAAAACAACTACAGGAGTGTTCACATGGTTCCACATCCTCACTAGCATGAACTTTAACTTGTATTATTGACTTTGGCCATTCTGACAGGTGTAAGGTGGAATCTCAAAGTAATTTTGACTTGCATTTCACTGAAGGTTAAAGATGTTGAACATTTTTTGAAGTGTTTCTCAGTAAATTCAAGTTTGCTCTAATGAGAATTCTTTGTTTCTTTCTGTACATTCTTTTTTAATTGGATTATTTGTGGTTTTAATATAGAGTTTCTTGTGTTCTTTATATTTTGGGTATTAGTCTTTCATTGGGTGTGAAGTTGCTAAAAAGTCTTTTCCCATTCTGTGAACTGTCATTGTGTCCTATTGACAGTGTCCTTTGCTTCAAGGAAACTTTTCAGTTTTATGATGTCCCTTTTATTAATTGTTGATCTTAGTGCCTGCTCCATTGCTGTTCTCTTCAGAAAGTCTTCTCTGGTGCCAATGCATTCAAGCCTATTCAGCAGTTTCTCTTCTATCCAAGTTCGCTGTATTAAGTGTTGGGTGAAAAGTATGGATTTATTGACTTCTTCTACATGCAAACATCCAACATGACCAACACTATTTGTGCTTTCTTTTGTGCAATGCGTATTTATGGCTTCTTTATAAAAAAAAATAAGGTGTCTATGCCTGGGTTTTCATTTAGATTGCATGGCCCAACCTGTGTACTTTATGGCTATGTGATGCTATTTTTATTACTTTATCTCTGTAGTACAACTCGAAATTAGGGATGAGTGAGGTCTTCTGAAGTTATTTTGTTTTTCATGATTGTTTTAGCTATCCTGGGATTTGTGTGTTTATATATGAAGTTGAGTCTCTTCTAGGTCTGTGAAAAATTATGTTGACATTTTCATGCAGATTGCATTGAATCTGTAGATTGTTTTGGTAGGATGATCATTTTTACTGCTAATTTTATCAATCCATGAGCATGGAGGATCTCTCTATTTACTGATACCTTCTTCAATTTCTTTCTTCAAAGACGTGAAGTTTTTGTCATACAAGACTTTAATTTGCTTGGTTAGTGTTACCCCAATATATTTGATATTATGTGGGGGCTATTGTGAAAGGTGTTTCTTTCCTCGTTTCTTTCTTAGTCCATTGTTCTTTGTATATAAGACTCATAGATGAAAGTGTTTGTTTGCTGTAAGAATTCTCTGGTGGAATTTTAGCGTCATTGATGGATACTGTTATACCATATGCAAATAATGATACTTTGATTTCTTCCTTTCCAATTTTTCCCCTTGATCACCTTCAGTTTTCTTATTGTTCTAGCTAGAACTTCAAGTACAATATTGAATAGATATGGAGAGAGTGTACAAATTATCTTATCCCTGATTTTAGTGGAATTGATTTGAGTTTCTCTCCATTCAATTTGATGCTGACTGTAGGCTTGCTGTAAATTGTCTTTACTGTGTTTATGTATGTTCCCTTTATCCCTAATCTCTCTAGGGCTTTTTTCAAAGAGTGGTGCAGAATTTTGTCAAAGGACTTTTCAACATCTAATGAGATGCTCACGTGGTTTTGTCTTTCAGTGTGTTTATATGGTGGATTACACTGTCAGATTTTGCTATGTTGAACTATCTCTGCATCTGGTGGATGATCTTTTTGATGTGTTCTTAGATTCAGGTTGGGAATATTTTACTGAGTATTTTTGCTTCTATGTTCATAAGGGAAATTGATTTGTATTCTCTTTCTTTTTTGGGTCTTTTAGTTGTTTGGCTATCATGATTCTTGGCCTCATTAAATAAATTGGCAACTTTTCTTGTGTTTCTATTTTATGGAATAATTTGGGGAGTATTAAGTTGCAGGGTGGAGGGCCCACTTTTTCATCCTGGCCACCTGGCTTGCTTAGCCCCAAAATAACCACATAGAAATTGTATTAATCAAATCACTGCTTGGCCCATTAGCTCTAGCCTCTTATTGGCTAACTCTCACATCTTGATTTAACCCATTTCTATTAATCTATATATCACCACGTGGCACTGGCTTACCGGGAAAGATTTGGCATGTCTGTCTCTGGTGGCTCCATGGTGTTCCTCTCCTACTCTGCCTACCTAAGTTCTGCCCTATCAGGGGCCCAAAGCAGTTTCTTTATTAACCAATGAAAGCAACACAAAGACAGAAGGACCTCCTATACCAGTATTAGAATTAATTCTCCTTTGAAATTCTGGTAGAATTCTGTGCTAAAACTATCTGGCTCTGGACTTTTTAAGTTGAGACAGTTTTAATAACTGATTCTATTTTCAATGAGGGTTAAAGTTCTACTTAACTTGTTTATCTGGTTTTTATTTGGCTTTGGTAACTGGTATCCATTTCTTTTAGATTTTCAAACTTGGTAGAATACAAATTTTTAAAATATGTCCTTTTAATTCTCTGGATTTCCTCTGTGTCTGTTATTATGTTCCCATTTTTATTTCTGATTTTGTTAATTTGAATATTCTTTTTCTGTCTTTTAGTTTGGATAAGAGTTTGTCTATATTGGTGACTTTCTTAAGGGACCAACACTTATTTCATTGATGTTTTATAATATTCTTGTTGTTTCTGTTTTGATGTCAACCTAAATTGGATTATTTTTTGCCATCTCCTCTTGGGTGCGATTATGTCTTTTTATTCTAGAGCTTTCAGGTAAGCTATTAAACTGCTAGTATGAGATTGCTCTGATTTTATTATGTAGGCATGTAGCGCTATGAAATTGCCTCTTAGCATCAATTTCACTGTGGTCCATAAGTTTAGGTATGCTGTGTCTTCATTTTCATTGGATTTTAGAATGTATTTCATTTCTTTATTTATTTCTGTCTTGGCATATTTTTCATTGAGTAGAGAGTTGTTCAGGTTCTATATGTTTGAAAGCTTTCTCTTGTTTCCATTATTATTGATAGCTAACTTTAATCTGTGTGCTGAGGGATGGGTATTATGGAAGCTGGAGCATCACTGAAAAGTGGAAGTTATTAGCGGTGCTTATTCCTGTCTCCTCCATGGCTTCCTGGATGCTGTAAGACCAGCAGCTCTCTCTGCCACTGATTGCTCATTATAACAGGTTTTTCACAGTCAACAGGGGCAAGTTACCATGATGCAATTTCTGAGACCATCAATCAAAACAAACTTCTCCTAATTAAAAGTCACCAAAGCAAATGGAAATCCAACACAAGACTGTAAAGAACACAGGCTTGGGGCGGTTTAAATATTTACTCTTTTCTTTGATTCTAATTCATTCTGGAATTGCCCTTGAATTTGATTCTTATTTGAAATATTTTTATCAAATAGAAGCAGCAAATTTACAGTAAGTGGCTCAAAGTATGAATAAACTGTTTAGAGCATTCCTGTCTGTATCCTTTGTGCTTTGCTTTGTACTGGGGCAGGGGGGTAATAAATTTTAAGTATTTGCCTGTAGACAATGCAATAAATGCCAAGAAACAGAAGTTCAAAGGAATGCCATTTAATCTTCATTTATGATTCCTGGAAGTGACTGACTGTGTAACACATCGTAGGATCAAGACAATGTAACAAGTCTACTGCATTGTTTACTGTTTAATTATAGTACATAGTATTTTTTTAAATAATTTAATTATTGTAGCTTGAAAAGCAAGAAACATCAAAGATTAACTATTTCAACACTTTTACTTTGTTCACCAAGAACTTGATACCCAAATCTTACAGATGGACACTGGACAGTCAATAGGTATATTCTGTATCATATTTATTTTTCAGGTATAGATAATGTAGATGATGACATTTTCTGATGAGTTCAATATATCCTGGATGTACTAATGATGCTTATGTACTCTTGTCTATCATTTAACAACCACAGATCTTGTTCAATGAATCTAAACATCTGTAATTTCAAGAATCACTCTGTGTGTGATACAAACCACATTGCTCAATATCAATAAATAGACAACTATGGAATGTAATGATTTTCAAAATGAATGTTGTGCTAAATGAGCAAAATTACTCCCTTTCTCTTTTGCACAGAGTCACATAAAGCCCAGACTGGCCTCAAACTTTTTATGTAACTAAGGATGTCCTCCTGTCCCCACCTCCCAGGTACTGGGATTTCCAGTATTTGAGATAATGACTTTGGTATATGCACACGCTCTTTCATACAAGCCAGTTTCAGATTTCATTGCATTCCTTTGCAGTTCCAAAGAGAAGAGAATGGCACTTTACAAAAAGAAAATGGGAAGAGCACAGAACAATACTTATGCAGTCATGACCACTTAACTGAAAGAGACTTGCTTGGGAAATACTAGTAAAATTGCATTTTCTTGCAGTCTTCTTCATGGGAGCTACATATGGGACCCAGGATCTAGTTTTCAGAACAATTTCTGGTGATTCTGCTAACCCACTGTGAAAGCTAGGCTGTGACCTGCTCCACGAGCAGGTTTCTCAGTTCTGTATATGAAACAAACGTGATGCTCTATCCCTGCCTTCAGAGCCTCTGAATCCACCCATCTGGAGAATAGCTGGAGTCTGCAACTCTAGAAAGTTTCCAGGTGAGGCCAATGATGATTTTCAAGATTATAGTTTGAAAACTTCAGGGGTAGACTACAATGTGATAATAATCTTGGTAGAAGAGTCACAGTATAAGGCTCCAGGGCCTCTGAAACATCTCAGCCAACGTTTACACACCTATCTGAGAAGGATGTTCTTGACTTTCCTTTCTAGTAAATATCAAGGTTGCTTCTGTTCCGTAAAACTTAAACTGGAGCTCCTGGTAATGATTTAGACACATGGAATTTCAGATTCTATCTGTTGCAGTGAATGGTTATGACTCTAGCTTGAACCAGCTGAAATATAGTCAACTAAAATATATTCAACACAGATGCAGAAAGAGGTAGGTTTTGGTAGAGCTTTTTAAAAAACACACTTTAAAGTCTAAAGAGAGGAATAAACTTCTATGAAGTGATTGCTATGAGGGCAGACTGAACAATATGGCTGGGAACACAGATGCAAACTGTATGCTTAACACAATCTAAAAAGGAGTGGTCCCTGAAGGAAGTTATTGTACATTGTTGGTTTGGGGGTGGGACTAGACACTATTTTCTATTTCAATGCACTCAATTACATCTTGCACAACAAATGCGGATATGTGAAGACCCCCCTTACACATAAAGACTGGGCTTCATAAGCAGAAATAGATACAACAAATCTGTGTTGGAGACCTAGAGACTTGAGGTGAATAGGAAAGCTTCAACAGAGGACACAGAAGGGAGCAGGCGCCTGCTGTGCATGCACCAGAGAAGAGAAGTGAACAGATTTAAAGTATAAGTAACATGGGAGACAGCAGCTATTGCAACAGGCATAGTTTAGATCAGGGCTCCCGCACTACTGAGAACAGAAAGAAAGAAGGCAAAGAAGTATTAGACTATTCATCATATAAATATCATATTATTTTATCAATGATTAGACATTGATACTGTCATTGGGAACTCAAGGCTCCCTACCTGCAACATACACTACATATTAGCACAGAACCAGATGAATCAGACCTCTAAGCACGTTTTTCTTTTTTCCAGTTTTCTCTTGAATTCTTAATTGCATTTTATGAAAATGAAACCACAATGCTTTTTACTCTGAAAAAAAGTAAATTGATGCCCTGCATTGCGAAAGTAAACGAATTTTAACATCCATTTAGAATTCAGATATTGAAAATCAGTGAGGAGAGGGCATGGTGGCATGTGCTTGTGAGCCCAGCACAGGGAAGGCAAAGCTGGAGGGGCAGTAGTTCAAGATGCTGGTCAGGTATGTAGGAAGTTCGAGGCCAGCCTGAGCAACACTAGGTTCCGGTCTCTAAAGAAAGTAAACAGCAAAAACAATGTAATAAATATTGAGGAGAGAACAATTTGTTTTATAAAAAATGTAACATTAAGACAGCTGAAAATTACATATTTTAATGAGTAAGTGCTCAAGATACATATAATTCATATATACTTTCTTAAAACATTGCTTTAAGAATTATGAATTTATAATCTATTGAAACACAAACTTAACATTAGAATATGAAATATCATTTTAGAAAAGAATGCAGAACTTATAACTCTTGAAACAAAGGATACATAACAAAAATAACACTTCTATCAAAGGCCTGACTAAAAATAATGTGCTTTAGCCTCACAATAGGGATATCAAATGGAGAAAAACAGCCCCATGATATTCTCAAGAGTGAGATACGACACCTTCTTAATAAGTGCTGAGTGGTGACAAGGATTTCCTCAGCTACATTCAATGAAAGTTGCTGGATGTGCTTCAAGTCAACAACCCTCAGGCCTCAGCAATTTCCTGGAACTTTCCTCATTTGAGTTTACACATCTGGCCCCAAGGTCACATCCCCTTCATTGTGGTGAATGTAATAACTTGTCACCCGGGATCCACCTCAAAATTTGAAAACATTGATTGACTAAGATTCCACATTCTCCATGAACCTCTCTGAGATGTGTGAGAAGCTACTTCCTCCTGTCCATACAAGACTGGTTCTCACTACTCTTCCACAGGTTTGGAGTCAAAGTCACTCCACTCAAATCATTCTCACGTAAGTCTCTTTTTCATAGAACATTGCAGTAGATTCTACCTAATAGAGAGGATAATAAGTAGATTAGCTCTAAGCAAAGAGACACATGTTACTACTTGGAAACATAAACCTGAAAGTGGCAAATGTGAAATGTCATCTGAATTCCATGATGGAATCAGCGGAAAACCAGTACCATAAACTCTAGAGTCTCCCCACATCAATGATCAGAAATTGTGAAAACTGGGCTAACTCTAAAGACTATCCAAAAGTTCAACATGAAAACAAACCTGACAAGAAGAAAGCAGGTAACGGACATGAAATAGTTTCACAATTTTACCTGGGGAGGACAGTGAGGAATATGACCTTATCTAGATGATTATCAGTGTGTCACACAAAACTGCAGTCTGTTGTATCCATTTAATATTGGATGAGAATAAGAAAAAAATTAAGCAGACTCATATAAATGAAACCTCATGGATATGTGAAGTATTGATTTGTTTTCAAAGTAGAACTTAATGGTAATGAGGAAAGAATGAATTGAAAGAGACATATTGCTGCCTGAACAGTCACTCAAATTACTTCTGTAAGATTGGAGCATTCATCTTCAGCCTACAGGCCCATAGTATCTGGCAGACTTTTCCATGAAGCAGGAAATTGGAAAACTATTTCTCCTGTATTGGCAGTTTGTCAGTCACTTTCTTCTTTGTCATGCAGAATGTCTGGCAGTTTCTTCCATGAAGCAGGAACCCTGAAGGACTGCTGCACCTTCTTTTGACAAGTTCAGCAGCCATTTTTTTTCTGTGGGTCCTGCTTGTCCAGTTAATACAGCATAACATCAAGCAGTTCAGGCAAGACCAGTTACTTGTCCAAATGACTAACCATGTCCATAAGGAGCCTCTTAGATTCCCATCATCCTCTTGAAGTAGATTGGTGCTTCCAGGAGCAGATGTGTCTCGTAGTCATGAAAAGTCCTAAGTTTTTAAAACATTTTAAATGTCATATCCTGTTAATCTTTGAAAGGTTTGAAGAATACCTATCCATCTGAAATATATCTCTATATACCTAAAAAACCTAGCTAACATGACTACAAGCTTGACTATTATATATGACTATCTATTAACCTGTATTTCTTTATTATGCATTACATTTTAAATGAACTGCACAAACACAATATCTTAGTCAAGAGCAGAAACATATATATAAGAAAATTGACCTTAAATTTGTATCAATAAACCAAGATCCAAAAAAGGCAAAGTTTTCATGTCTATATCATAACCCCCTTTAAACATAAACAAACATTTATAAACAATATTTGGGAATTTCAGTCTTGGTTCATGAAACCACATTAGTCTTGAAGGAAACCACAGGTTCTCATACTCTGTGTGGACAAAAGTAGAACCTCTTTCCAAAGCAACACATTTTAGACCCAAATTTTGAAGTCAAGAAACTTTTCAAACATATATGTTGGTTTAGTTTAGTAGCCTGTACAGTGAAATGTCTCTCTGTACTTTAACTCATTCACAGTCAAAAAATTCAAGAAAAACACAATAATATATATAATTCAGACTCTCTGTGTATATTCCATCTTTATGTGGTTTATTTTTCTTACTGTATTACTTTTTCTACAAGTTTAATACTTATTTTATTATCTTATCTCTTTTAATCTATGACTGTCTGTACTTTTTTATATTATAACTGTCTATACTCTTTTACATATACTTATCCAACATTGTGACCCATTTAGAGGTCTTTTCCAACTGAATCTGTCTTATTGTGTGCTATTTTTTGACCAGGAGAAGTTTTTTTTAATGCTAAGCAGGCATGGCTAGAACCAACTCCACGACCCTGCCCATTGGCTCCACTCAGTCCAACATGTCAAAGTCATGTTCACTCCCTCTGAGAGCCATGCCCACCACCCCAGCTCTAGGGTCACAGTGGGTCTTTCACCTTTAAACAATTTGTAACATACCACTCACAGACCCCATTTAAGTGCTTGGCCTGTTTGAGGAGTAAGAACTGTTCAAACAACTAGCATGAACTAGAAAGCTGCCTTTTCTTAAAGAAGATGGTGGTGTTTTTGTTGCTAATGATGAATCATGAAGACCTCTCTTAAAGGAGCCACAGTGCCCATGCTTACTGCAAGCAAACAAAGCCCATCCGAAAAAAAAATGTGGCAGCCAAGAAGCTGCACTAAACTCTGTTCTTTTGTGTTTAGAATTCCTTTTTAAGCTCTCTCAGGTTTTATGTGGATATAGTCAGCCCACTTTGGCATGCCAATATTTTAGGTAGTGACTTCTCATTTGTTCCTGGCTGCCCAGACCTGAAATAATCACACAGAAACTGTATAGCTTAAGCTTATTTCTAGCTAGCTTTTACCTCTTAAATTAACTCATTTCTTTTTTATATTTTACCATGAGGCTTGCGGTTTTCCCATAAGGTTCTCAGGTATCTGTCCCCTTCAGCAGCTACATAGCATCTCCCTGACTCTGCCTATTTTCTCCCAGAATTCAGTTTAGTTTTCCAGCCTAGCTCTATTCTGCCCTGCCAAAGGCCCAAGTTGCTTCTTTATTCATTAACCAATAAAAGCAACATGTACAGAAGGACTTCCCACACCAGGTTTTGCTTTTGTTTCTACAGAAAATGAGGGGCTATGGATTCATTCCTGGTTAAGAAAAACAAGGTTTGATCTAGAAAGACCCCCTGGAAAAATCTCCAATGGGAGTGGATGTTCCAGATGACCCAATGTTTCAGAGCACCTTTGTTGCAATTTCTTCTGAGTTCTGCATCCAGGACAGTTTCAAGGCTGCTGGCTGAGGTGATCCAGACTTATAGAAAACTCTAGTCAGGACTTGAACATAATTCTAAATTTTCTTTGTCTCCATAAGATTACCAGCACCCTGAATTATCTGAAATTAGCCTAGAAAACTATACCCACATTCCCAAAAATGGATTATGGATGATTGCATTTGTTTAGTGTGTTGGTTACAAGTTGTTATGGACAATGGTCAAGAAAAAAGCTAAACAAAGGAGATTAGATTCAGGGTCTTGGTTTCAAAAGAATAAAAGGGGGAACTTCTTGGAATAAGGCTTTTGTACATTGTAAAGATTTGTCACTTGTATTTATTTAAAGAAACACCGATTGGCCATTAGCCAGGCAGGAAGTATAGGTGGGACAACCAGACTAAGAAAATTATGGGAAGAGGAAAGGCAGAGACACAGTCATAGACCAGACACATAGGAAGCAAGATGAGAATGCCTCACTGAGAAAAGGTACCAAGCTACATGGCTAAACATAGATAAGAATTATGGGTTAATTTAAGTTTTAAGAGCTAGTTAATAATAAGCCTGACCTAATAGGCCAAACAGTTTATAATTAATATAAGTATATGTGTGTTTCTTTGGAACTGAATGGCTGTGGATCAGGCAGGACAGAAACTTCATCTACAGTTTTCTAACATCAGTTTGTATGACATACTTGTCTTAGACTAGGTCTACTAACAGCAGCTTTCCTGACACCTGTGTCAGAGACTGGGTCCCTCAGAACAGATGCAGCAACAGAGTTTATGCCTGAAGAGTCTTTGGAATTAGATGCACTAGTAAAGATGGCAGGATTAAGCAGGAAGGAGATCTATCGTCTTAACTCTTCATGGA
Source organism: Ondatra zibethicus (assembly GCA_004026605.1). Lineage (NCBI taxonomy): Eukaryota > Metazoa > Chordata > Mammalia > Rodentia > Cricetidae > Ondatra > Ondatra zibethicus. The sequence goes on from PVIU01028726.1 coordinate 13,893, forward strand.
TCCTGTAGGGAAGCACCAAATTCTTCTAGATGAGCCCAGTGTAACAAATGTTATTATCCTCATATGGGGCAGTCAATAGCCTGGCCCACTTTGAATGGCAATTCTTTACCATAGAGAATGTCTGCCTTTGGAGACATCAATATCCAAAGAATACCAGGATTCAGTTTCTGTCACAAATGCCAATGAACTAACAGTAGCTCAGTCTTTAAACTTTATTTAGAGAAGGGATGGTCTAAGAAGAGCAGATGAAGGCCAGAATCTGTCTTCCACTGCGTCTTCAGCCAGCAAACATCATACAGAGTGGAAACAAAGGCAGGAAGACTTTCCGAAGTTAACCTTAGTTCCTGGACAGGTAGGTAGCCCGGACCCTTCTAATGTTGATGCGTCTTTTCTTCTGTCTTCAGAACTGTCACATCATTATTGTCTCTGTGAAATCAAGTTTTCCCAAAGTACCACCTGAGCTAAAGACTGACTCAGAACAAACAAATGTGTATATGCTGAACGGTTTACTATATGTATATGTGGGTTTCTTTTAACTTTGTGAGCTCCAAATGTGTCCTTATCACACAGAATATAGAGCAGAGATGTTCCCGCCCACTCTCTAAGAGAAGGAAGAAAGTGACTGTACAAAAGGAAGGTGGTAGGAGCAACACACTGGCTGATGCATTCACTCTTGGAGGGTTTTAAAGCTATTTGCTTTCTAAATAACTCCTTTCTGGCAGGGAAATGCTTGTCCAGTAACCTGGTGGGTCTTGTTTCCCAGAAAATTTTCAGAGAAGGGTTAACAAGATGCACTGTGTAGTGCAAGTGCTGCAGCTGATCTCATAATTGATACCACCTGCCAACTCCTCCACCTGTTCTAGTTGCCCATAGTTTAATCTAGGAAGTTTGGATCCTCTGTTGTGTTTTTCTCAGGATGGGCTTACTGTCCTTTAATATGAAACCAGTACAGCGACACCAACAGGCTTTCCATTGGATTTCCTGAAGGACAAACATATTGCAGTTTCTCCCCCTCAGTATACAGTGGCTGCCCTGCCTCCTCCTGAAGGTTGGGCTGATTATCTCTACTTGGATGATAGTTCCTTATTTCACGGTTAGTTCCTTGTCTTTAGGATTTGGGCAACAGAATGCAAGTAGAAGCATTCTAAGATTCAACACTATTACAAGATTTGGAGGCCCTATCAGTCATGCTCAGACTAGAGCCCACAGGTTGCATATGGTCAAGGGTAGCTATGAATGCGACCCAATGTAAAATCATAAACCTTCCTAAAAGATAACGATATCTTGTGTGTGTGTGTTTGGCAACTGTACTGCACAATTCTTAGGTGTCAATTTTGTGGATCACAACATCATGGTGCCAAAAGTTGGATTTAACTGCTAGTCCTTTAAGATCTAAAAACACTGGATGAAAACACAAATGTTTCCAAGTGGATGACCAAGAGTGACGCTGACCACCCTGCTCTTCTGACTCTATGGTTCCAAAGCAGGATACAGCTGTACACAGCAGATACCCTTATCCTATAAGTGATGCCCTGGATGTTGACACCCATCCTCAAACAAAACCCTCTACAATTTGACATCTCAGTCAGGTATCTAGAAGAATGATCTATATTAATCTGATGTCTTTGAGCTGTGCAGTTTGTAATAGAATCAATGGATCTCTAGGATACCCATTTGTCCAAACCAATATAGGCCTAGTTTTTCCAGGAATCCATCAAAATTCATGTTTCACTATGAACCTTGGAAGCAGAGGGCCCTTAGGAAAATATATTTAATTTGAAATTAAGAAAACTTGCTTTATGTGTGTATTTGGGGGAGTTGGGGTCATGGGCTGTAATTTTAGAAAACAATTATTGCCTGAGGTTTATATCAAATCTGAGCCTGGGAGTAGAGATGAGAATAGAGCAGGACTCTTTGGTAAGAAGAAAGGCTGTCAATTATAAGAGCAATATGGAGAACTAACTAAGCTGTAGAGTGGTAGCAAAGGCATTCTAGTGTGTTTAAGATGGGTAGAGAGTAAGACTCCCATGGTTCATGCATGCTGTATGTTTTATGTGTTCTTTTGAGACAGAAAGGCATAGGGAATACTTTAGTAACACTGACTCTGCTTGGTTTGCATTACATGCCTCTCTGCTTTCCCTGTATGTTCTACACACACACACACACACACACACACACACCCCTCTACAAATAATCTACCCTGAAAATTCAAACCTCTACTGGCATCGTGGTATATATACACCCTTTTATGAACACTGAGTTAAGCATCCCCACCCTGAACAACACTTTAGAGAATTTCTGCTCAAAACATTCCCAATATATCTGTATATGAAGACTGAGAAGATTGATAAACCTGAGTGAGGTTTCAGTAATGTTCAGTAAGGCAAACGGTGTGCTGCAAATCCCGCTTACCATTTTATATTCATGCACAGTTGAGTGTGCATATAGTTAAATTAAGTGAATTGTGAGAAGGTAGGCACACAGTAAAGATTATAAAGCCTAACTTATCAATAAAGACAGAGCCACCCTTAGTATGTCCTTTAGCAACCAAGTTCCTTCCCCTGATCTCCACAGAAAGAAGTCTCACACAATCATCAGAGCCTTTGTGTACCCTCACTGGAGTGGCCCAGTGCTAATCTTCACAGTTCCTCTCTAATCTGGACTCTAAATTCTGACCAAATAAAATTTCTTTGCTAATTTCTCAAATTTGTGTGATTTTTATTTTCAACTATTTGAACAAGAAGCCAAGCACGTGGAAACATCCAAATCTGACCCACTGCAAGTAACATCTTTCCTTGCTTTTTTTAAAAAAAAGTCTCGTCTTGCTTTGACTGTGAAAAAAATGTCTGGGTAAAGGTAGTGCAGAAATTATGGGCATGACCAGTCAATGACTGGTCCAGTCTGAGATTCATACCACAAGAAGAAGCCTAACCGTAACCCTCTTACTGCCTGGAGCCTCAGGACCCAGAAGTTGAATGGCCCAGAGACCTAGAATATAACCAAGCATTAATGGAGAAAAAAATGTCAATATCCTAACAAATACTCTGCTATACTCATAGTTGGTGCCTTGCTCTGTTGGAGGAGTTTGCTTGTGCATTTCCTGGCTGCCCAGATTCACAAAATAATCACACAGAAATCTGTATTAATTGCAATACTGTTTGGCCAGTAGCTTAAGCATATTTCTTGCTTACTCTTATATCCTAAACTAACCCATCTTCATTAATCTGTGCATCAGCACAGCGGGAACCCAATCTGAGCTGATGCTGGCTTAAAGATGGTAGAAGCATCACTTGAAAACAAAGGAACAAAGACATTTGGGCAAAAAATCAGATCAGTTGTTGTGGGGACTCAACACTGCTTGGTAAGCACAGTTTTAGCCAAAACTTTGAAGCTAGCCTGCTTGATTCTAACGGAGGATGATAATGCTGTGCTGGGCTTCTGACTTACTGACATGAAAAGAAAATAAATCTGCAGTGGTTAAACGTGCTGAAATCGTGATCATTTGTTATATCAGTAATAGAAAACTTATACACAAATAATATAGCAAGAATGTCTTAGCAGTTGCAAGCACAAACAAATCACACCTATTTCACCTCTCAAGTACAGCATTAACCAAGAAGATGAGCCACAAGACAAATGGAAATTTTTATATCATTTGTTTCCTGATAAGATAGAGTTGAATGAGGCAATTTGATGTGTAGCCGATTTGGACTTTCTAATATTTTACTCCATAAATATATGCACGTGTCCTGTCATGAACAGAGCTGAGCAGTCACAGGCTTTCTCTGTGGGAGAGAGAAGGGTGGGTTTCCAAGGACAGTGAGAGGATCTTAGGCATCCTTCTTCACAAGCAGGTAAGTGAAGAGTGAAAAGTCCCATGCAGCTGAGCACAATGTGACTGTCCACCCCCTCCCCACCACACATAAAGTCACATAAGTCATTCTTGGCCGCTGCCTGGAAGGGGGAATTAGAATGACTTTTCCAGCAACAACAACAACAAAAAAAATGATTCCATGTGGAAAGAGTCTATCTTTCATAGCAAAGGGCCTGACAGAGATTAAGTTTGTTTTACAGAGTTGCTGGAGGTGACAATTTCACTTTTTCTGAGCACTACAGAATTCTGGGACACATGCCATATATTATGGTTTCTTCCTGAATATGGCCTTCCTTCTTCACATTGGTACCTGGGTATCCAGAGGGTTTCATTCAATTCCCTGCTGAGGTGGTGCCTCTCCACAGCTCAGGATATTCTTTTGGCTGCCAGTTGCCTTCACCTCTTGTTCTATTGTCCTTTGGGATTATTCTGTTGTCTTGGAAACCTGGTGCTATATCCTCTATGCTTCTGCAGAGGAATACTTGTAAAACACATAGAGCAGTCACGGTAAATAGTCTCAGGAAATAGAAACAGCAAAATTCTCTTTACCTCCCATCCTAAATGCCTCCATGAAACTCAAAATCTCCCCTGTAGAATCTGAGTGTTCTCCGAGTCTTTTTGAATGCACTCCTTCCTAGGCCAGGAGGGATGGGGGTGGGCCTTGGACTTCCAACAGGGCAGGGCACCATGCCCTCTTTCAAGGAAGAAGGGGGAGGGAGGAGGGGTGGGGGGTTGTGGGAGGGGACCGGGAGAAGGGGAAGAAAGGAAAAAATTTTTTTTT
>PVIU01028727.1:0-18557 GCA_004026605.1 Ondatra zibethicus
CTCAATCCATTGCTCTGATGTGAATGTGGGTCTCTGTCTCTATCTCCATCCATAGGATGAAATTTCTCAAACCTCTATCCCCGACTGTTTTAATACAGACTATGGTTCAGCTCACACACTAGGGAAATGGGAAAAGGAAAAAGAAAGCTTACATAATGAAGGAAGACATGAACATTCATATTCAGTTTTCTGATGCATTCTGTGGTTAAAGCACATTTGAACATGCAGTAATTTAAAGCCTAAATTTCCTAAGAGCAGGAGCCCAGGAGATACTTCATAAGCTCCTGGGATAGAAAATAATAAGTGAGATGGGTGAGAGCTCTCCCTTCTTATCACCTTCTCCCTTTTAGCAGTACCACTGAATAAACCTTAAACAGTGAACTCTTGAGCACATGCCATTCTTGTATCTTAAATGTGAAAACTACTATCTAGTAATATCTGTGGGTATGAATAAAAGCTTAGTTCCTCCACCCACAGAACTGTGTTTGCCTCAGAAACCTCTGTGAAGGTGAATATATCTCTGTTTATTATCAGATATTACACTGAAAATGCCACTTGGGATACTGATGTGATATTTGTTACATAAAGATGCACTGTTTTCTTCTGATACAAGAGTACCATTTAAAACTGAATAAAGATAGCCAGAAATCCTTTGATATACTGCTATCTAAAATATTTATTTGTGTTCCACTAAATATGTTAATCCATTTTCATCAAACTAATTGTTTTTCTGAGCTTTCAAATAAATAGCTCCTTTGTACTTGTACACTGAATAATATCAAATACTTTGGTTCTCAACAATCATTGATTATTCCACATTTTCTTTATTTTTCTACCAACATGATCTTGCTTATCTACCATGAGGTAAAAACTGAAGCCCTAAGTGACCTGAGGTTTCAGGTGAAAATCTGCATGAAATGATAGAAGTACACTTCTAACTGTCCATAGAATTCTACAATTACCTTTCTAAATTTTCTAACATATGCAAAATTGCACTTGAACTTGAAAATAAAAATCCAGAGAACAAAGAATGAATGTGTGTGTATCCTATAACACTTATGATTTGAATAAGAATGGCCCTCATAGGCTCATATAATTGAATGCTTAGTCATCAGAGAGTAACACTATTTAGAAGGATTAGGAGGTGTGGCCTTGTTGTGGTTTAGGAAATCTAAGCTAGAACCACTGGCTCTCAGCCTGTCATAGTCAGGGTTCTATCCCTGTGAAGAGACATCATGACCATTGCAACTCTTGCAAAGAAAAGCATTTAGTTAGGGCTTACTTACAGTTTCAGAGACTTAATCCATTATCAGCATGACAAGAAGCATGGCGGAACTCAGGCAGACATGATGCTGGAGAAGAGCTTGAGAATTTTACTTCTGGATCCATAGGCAGCAAGTAGAAAGACAGCTTCTGAAACCAAAATCTATCCTCAGTGACACACTTTTTTTTCCAACAAGGCCAAGGTCAGCCCTCCTCCAGTAAGGCCATACCTTATAACCCCTCTATAGTAGTGCTACTCCCTAATGACCATGTATTCAAATATATGTACATATGGGGAGCATTCCTATTCAAAGGACCATACTCTCTCTTTGTTATTTTGCTGTTGTTGTTGTTTAGGAAAGCAGTTAAATGCTTTAAGTAGGACTTAAATGGGCCAAACTAGGAGGAGCATGGAAAACAGTGTTGCTGAGACAATGTAGAGTATGGCAGCCTGGCTCAAGACTTTTCAGAAAGTAAGAATATTAATTAGTAGCCTACAGACTATTATTGTGATTCTTTTTTGGTGAAGAATGTGACTCCTTTATGCTCTTGTCCAAGAAAATCTGCCTAAGGCTAGATTGAAGAGTTTTGGATTAATAGCATTGGCAAAGGAGAATTCAAGACACCCTACTACTGATTGTGTTGTGTGGTTATTAGTTGTTATTCTTATGTATATCTATAATGATAAAAGCAAGCTGGACAAAGGAAAATACAAAATATACAGTTTGAAGAGAAAGTAAGTACCAAGAAGGGTAATGGACCTATGCCCAGTGCTTAAGGAGATAAAAATGTTTAAAGAAAAACATGATGATAAATGGAATAAAGGGAGTGATGATCTCAGGGTGAGACACCACATAGCTAAGCTTCCAAGTTCTGAAAAAGAATTTTAAAAACAAGCTTAAGCAATGAAGAACATCAACAGCAACAGAAAACTGATGCAGATTAATTTAACAAAGATACCATATTCCAACCCCAGAAAGCAGTAGAACTTGTCAGTTTCAACCATGTAGTTCTGGCTTTACAGTCAAGGACACAAAAAAAAGGGAATATGGAATCCCATCTGCATGTAACGAAAGCCACTGAAGCCACATGTATGTCAGGTGTCCCTGCCTGGAGGGCTAGAGAGGTTATTGCTTTAAGCTCTGAGGGCAAAGCCTGGGTTGCCTTGGAGATCCAAGATTTTTGAGATGCCAGAGTCATGAGATGCCTGTCTAGAAAAGCTGTCAAATGGGTGTGGAATCAGCCCAAGAAAGAAGTATGTTTCAGTTTTACAAAACTGAGAGGAGTTGGAAATTTAAAAGCACATTGACATCAGGCATGAAGAAACAGTTTGAGGTTTGCCCTGCTGGTTTTAGATCTTCTTTTAGGTCTTCCTTTGGTCCAGTATTTCTCCACTATGCTACCTTTTCTCCCTTTTGGAGTGGTAAGGTATATTCTGGGCCATTGTAGGTTTTTAATTTTTATTTTAGAGGGGGTTACAATTAAGGGATTGCCATGAGTTTCAGAGATTTTGAACTTTGAACTTTTTTCTTTTTTTTTTTTTTTTGGTTTTTCAAGACAGGTTTTCTCTGCAACTTTGGAGCCTTTCCTGGAACTAGCTCGTGTAGACCAGGCTGGCCTTAAACTCACAGAGATCTGCCTGCCTCTGCCCCCTGAGTGCTGGGATTAAAGGTGTGCACCACCACTGCTCACCTAAACTTTGGACTTTTAAAAAGTGTTCAGACTGTTATAGACTATGTGGATTTTTGAAGGTGGACTGAATAAACTTTTGCATTTTGATATGGTTACAAAGCTACGGGTGCCAGGGAGTGGAATGTGGTTAAATAAGAATGTCTCCATAAACTCATATATTGGAATGCTTAGTCATCGGGTAATGGCAGTACTTAGAAGGATAGGAAGTGTGGCCTTGTTGGATTAGGTGTGGCCTTGTTGGAGGACATATGTCACCAGTGATCTTTAAAGTTTAAGAAGCCCAAATCAGGCACAGTAGCTCTTTTCTCTTGCTACTTGGGGATTTGGATGTTGAACTCAGCTACTTCTCCAGCACTATGTTGGCCTACTACTGCCATGCTCCATGATATGATTATAATGGACTAAACCTCTGAAACTTTAAGCACGTCCCAGTTAGATGTTTTCTTTTATAAGAGTTACCATGGTCATGGTGCCTCCTCACAGCAATAGAACACTGAATAAGACAAAACTGTAGTTGATATGTATAATAAATAGATGGAAATTTAGTCTTCACAAAAACAGTAGTACAACTGAGAGGTATACTCCAGATAATTGTAAGCATATAGAACGTAGAGTAAGCCAAAAAGTGGATTAATTACTTAAAAGCAGGATAAATAGGAGAGGGTAGGGAACCAAAAGACCCCACAAGGCAGATGCCACATAGAATTCAACAGGACAAGCTTGTGGGCAATGGTTTACACACCAGGAATAGGAACTGTTAACTTGGCCTCATGTCTTAGATCAATCTTCTAAAAAAGGTAGCAGATAAATGCAGATGCAAAAGAAAGCAATATTTCATCTAGATCTACTCATTGCTTAAGAAAGTGGAATAAAATGTCAGCTAGTCATGTATGTGAATTCTTACTTCAAAAATGCTTCAATCTGAGATGTAAGAGCCAGTGAAGATGGAAGACACAAGGAAACAAGGACTTCTAGACAGTACATGGTCAACATACATGAACTCACACAGACTATGACAGCACACATAGGGCCTTAATGGGTATAATCCAAATGATGTCCCAGCACTGAGAAAGGAAGTGCACATATATCATGGTCCCTAAAACAGAAGTTATCTCCAATGGCAACCTCTTACAAAGGAAAACTAGTTCTCCAAACAAAAGGAACTCAATGGTACTTTGGAAGGATTTTTGTCTCATAATGTTTGCTGGGCATTTTTTAACCTTGCTTATATATCGTGGTTTTCTTATTTTGTGTTTTTATGGGATTTAGGAGAGTACAAATGTGTCACTCCCTATGTATTTGTTTCTTTTATTTTTTCTTGGTTCTTTTTTTTTTTACTCTGTTTGCTTTGTTCTATTATAGTTTTGTTGTAGTTTGTTTGTTTGTTTGAATTGTCTGGTTTCTGGGAAAAGAGAAAAAACGGGAATGGATTTGGGTGTTTAGAGTGGTGGAACTGATCTGGGGAGAGTAGGATGAGGGAAAACATGTTCAGAATATATTAAACAATCCATTTTCAATAAAAATTGAAATTATTTTAAAAATTATTCAGCCTTTCTAGGCAGAGTGACAGGTTAAAAAATAAATCTTTGGTTTGTGGTTCACACATTTGGAGTCTACCTAAAAACAGCCATGCACACAATGTGTAGGAAGGTTCATTGAGTGAAGATACTTTTTTTTTCATGTGTTCTGTGAAAAATATTTTAGCTAATTTGTTTGTTTCCTTTGCAATGAAGTTTCTGGGTATGGTGATTTCTTTCTCACATGAGTGAACTTCCCTCATTGGTGTGGGAGGTCCTTCTGTCTATGTGTGGCTTTTATTGGTTAATGAATAAAGGAACTGCTTTGAACATATAGCAGAGCTATAGGGAAACAGAGCTAGTTGGGAAAACTAAACACAATGCTGGGAGGAAGAAAGCATTCAGGAAGCAGCCATGGAGCCTTCAGAGACAGACGTGCTGCAGCTTTGCCAGTAAGTTGCTGCCACGTGGTGATACACAGATTAATGGAAATGGGTTAAATTAATATGTAAGAGTTAGCCAATAAGAAGCTAGAGCTAATGGGCCAAGCAATGATTTAATTAATACAGTTTCTGTGTGATTATTTCTGTTCTGGGTGAGTGGGATGAAAAAGCGGCCCTCATGCAACATCTCATCTCTACTTCTCTTTAAAGATTAATTGCTAATTTTGTTTTGTGATTTTTCCAGAATTAGGTGATAACTTTGGAAAAGTTAGGAGTCACAGGAAGAGATGTGTCTTTTAAAGGAATGTGTGCTGAGTAAATAAGGCTTTTTCTATAACAGATAAACCAATATTTTTTTGGCCATGAGTATATATTACTTAGTCCTAAAAGAAAGTTATTGGTTAATAGCTGAATGAAAATTACAAAGTGATTAGATTTGTGTTAATCTTTGGCCAAAGATAACAATTTCAGAATTCAAATTTGAATCAGTCTTGGCTCTCTACAATGTTCCTGAAGCTGTATAGTTTTGTAGAATTCAAATTTGAATCAGTCTTGGCTCTCTACAATGTTCCTGAAGCTGTATAGTTTTGTAGGCCAGCCTTTTCCTACCTTTCAAACTGCAAAATGGAATGCTGGCACATGAAGGTCACTTTGGCCAGCTGGCTTTTCATGAAACATGGCACGGTGACATTTGAATTCAACCTTATGTCTACTGAACTACTCACTAGACTTAGTTTGACAGATCTGAGTATGATGGATGTAGATTTCCATCCAAAAGGTTTGGCTAGGCCTCAGCAGTAATATAACCTTTCTGAAAGGTTATTTTTAACCACTTGCTAAAAATTCCTTGAGGAAAAAAGTGACGTGCCCTTTAGTAAAATGAATACAATAATATACCTACAACTGATACCACTGCAGTCAAGTTTAGTCAATTGCTCAAATAAGAACCTTTTCCTTAGCAAGGGACTGCCTCATTTGGCCAAGCTCTAGGAGAGGTCTTAGGGATTACACTAAAACTATGGCCTAATTTTAATTATGAAATAAAGAAAAGGGAATGAAGAAATACCCCTTCTAGGGTAGTTCTGCTAGTCTCCATGATATTGTCAATTAACCCTGATTTTGTTTTTATAAAATCCAACAAAATATAATGCAGTGGGTTTAGGCATTAGGAATCTCATTAGCTCTGTAAAGGTTAATCTAACAGTTAAGCAATGTTTCGTTTTATTTTCAAACTATTTTAAGGTAATCCCAACCCTGAGAGATAAAGTTGAAGTATTGTAGTCAGCACATTACTACAACAACAAAATTAATGACACTTCATTCAAGATAATAGCCCCAAATTATTTCACAAATAAGACCCCCTGCATATCTACAATTTGTTAGTGACTGGTTAAGAGAGGGGAAAAAGGTTGTATAAATATAATTAATCTTCCAACTCTTGAAATTTTGATAGGGAGATTTCACTCTGACAGCATCAAAGCTAATATATTACCATTTTCAGTTCACAACTTTATTATTCCAGGGTTCTCTGGCCATTAAGGTAATATAAGGAATTAGCAGGGCCATGTAGGCAACACATGGTTTAGACTATGCCTTGCTGGGTCTGGGAGACTGGGAGGCAGTGATTAAAGCCTTTTCCTGGAGTTTAGGTCCCTTCACCACATTATAGGTTGGTACATAAAGTCCCCACAAAATAGCTCTCAGCAAGATAACCATGGCTTGGAAAGATTTCCCTGATTCTTGTACAGTGCAACAATAAATCATAGATATATCTCTGTGAGTCATAAACAGAGTGGGATGTAAATATTATAACAAAAGAACTGCTAACCATTGTGATTCTTCTCAGAGAGCAAGGTAACACTTTGGCATAAAAGTGTTAGTTGTTTTTTTTTCAAAATTTATTCTTATTTATTAAATTTTATTATGCTCTATCATTCATTTCTTTTCCAGAAAACATTACTTATATTTTAATTATAATTTTCTTCACCAGTCTATTTCCTCAAAATAATGTAGTGAATATAGATCAAAAATGTCTTAAAACAGTTAAAAAATTAACCCCTGTTATACCCTACTGTGTAAGTTATTGGTGCAATTTTATTACTTTCATAGAAATCTAGTTAGTATTGGTCTCTATGAAGGATGTAATTCCAAATTTATCTCAAAAGAATGAGAACTCTGAAATGCATTTATGTAAAAATCCTATTAACGTTTTATTTGTCTATGCATTTGTTATATACAAGTCTGTCCATGCTATACATGTGTGTGTGTATGCCCCTGAACATGGAAATCAGAAGTCAATGTTGCATATCTTACTCAATTGCCTTCCACCTTATTTTGAAATTGAATATGGAACTCATCAACTGGCAAGACTGACTATTTAGTGACCCTAAGGACATGATCATCTTACCTTCCCAGTGCTGGGGTACAGATGCAATCAACTTTGCCCAGTTTTTCACATGGTGCTAGAGATATAAACTCAAGTCCCCAAGCTTGAGTATCAAAACTTTTACCCAAGAAGCTATTTCCCCAATCCCTATTTTTTCCTTTAAAAGCAGCACTCCTAGCTTTATTGACCAGTCAATGATACCTTAAAATATTCTCAGCATTCACTATTACAACCATTTGACAATTTGGTGAATAATTTTTAATTGAATTATAAAAATATAGATTCAGAAACAACTTAATACATCTTTGGGGGATCATTTCTGACAACATTCTCTAATAAGAACAAGAAGAGATGGGGAACATTATAAAAGAGTGAGGTCTTAATTGAGTTTTAACCTAGGTTTGTTCAGTGTAATTAACCTGTCCATTTTATAGATTTTCCAAAGTGCACAGGTCATGCCTTTCCAGTCACTAAACTGTAAAGCAGTGGTTCGCAACCTTCGTAATGCTGCAGCCCTTTGACACAGTTCCTCATGTTGTGGTGATCCCCAAGTATAAAATTATTTTTGTTGCTACATAATAAATGTAATTTTACTACTATTATGAATCATAATGTGTTGGGGACACAGAAGTTCTTGTACTCACAGAGAAGCACTAAGAAAACCATGCAGGGATATATTCTCAATGGAGGATATACAAATCAAATAACTACACTCTGTCTAGAAAGCTGAGAGTGGAGGTTGTTAATAATCTGATGATATTTTTGCTATCTGAAGAGTCAAGTCTTCACCCTAATTTCCCAAAATGGTCATTTCAAACTTTTCCCTTTCTAGACCATTACCCATCCTTAGGATAGATGTCACATGTACTTTATGACCTACTGATCCCTTTGCTGTTGGTCAGAGACCACACTAAATTCTAGACCCTCATGGCCACATGTACTTTGTAGAAGGGTCTCTATGTAGTCACAACTTAAACTTTATTATGAACCTGAAATTGGACCAATTGGATTGAGTGTTACCTAAAAACCTTTTCACAAATTGTACCATGTTTTACGCTGACAACGAACCACCTGGCATTAGACTCCCCACAGTCTGAACTAGGTTGATGAAGACAATCTGCACCAAGGTTTCATTCTTATCATTTCAAATGGGTTGCTTTCCTGTGTGACACATGCAAGGACCACCCTTCAATAATGTTAATATTTCATATGCAGGATATTTGATATGAGACTCCCATGAAAAAGACATTTGACCCCCAAAAGGGTCACAGCCCACAGGTTGAAAACCTCTGCTCTAAAAGATAACTACTTTGCCAGCATACATACTTCAGTTTCTTAAATGCCTGTTGAGAGCTGAGAACTCCAAGAGAATTATAGTATACAAAGTATTCTAACAACATATCAATATTCCTGGCTTTAAATTATTAAGTTTGAAGCATACAGATCTTGGTTGGACCTACCAACAGGAAAAATTAATACAAGTCCATAGGCCCAAGATACTAAATATGCTAATTTGAAACATACTAATTCTTCTTAAAGGTAAAAGTTAATAAATAGTATTAAAATCAAGCTTTTGCAATAATTTCATGGTAATTAATTTCAATGAAGTATGAAATCCTTCATTTTATATATTTAAATATTATCATACAGCATTGAACTATATAGGCTCTATGATAGATAAAGATGGATGGATGGAGAAGAAGATGGATGAGTATATGACCAGATGAGTGATAGGTGCTCCAACTACTAAGGCAGGCTACAGGAAAATTATATTAAGAGGTTTTTTTTTTAATTGGTGCCGGGACCTTGACTTGGAACTGAAACTTGAGATGATGGAGAAAGATAAAAGAAACCTTTCTTTTCAGTAATAATCCCACAACATTTTTTTTGTTGGAAGAGACCGTTCCAAATCACAGACTTTAACCAAAAAAAGAATTCCATGCAAAACCATCTGCATAAAGGGTGGTGCTGAAAATTAAAAAGCATTGAGAAATGTCAGAAAATGAGTTTGTACAATGAGCTGGTAATTTTAAATTCTTTATTAGCCAGTTTGAACTTTGTAATACAGCATTTTTTTAGAAGACAGGATTTGGATAAAGGATTCTATTTGCAGTTTGGGAGATGATTTCAGCAGTGGTTCAAAGAAAACGTCACTCTGGTAGTAAATGCTGAAACACTGTAGAAATTTCCATGGTGGGAATGGAGAATAGAGACCATGCTGGAGTGACAGGTCGCAAACATTTAAAGAGTGGAGATGATGGAAGGGCAGAAATGACCAAAGATTGGTATATACAGACCATCACATGGGAGAATTTAGGAAAAAAAATAATTGTGCTCACGGAGAGGCAAGAAGTATAATTTTGAAAACCTTAGTTTGTAGTAACATTATATATTATATGAAGAAAAGGAGAGAGGAGCTGACAGACTCCAAATGTAAGGCAATGACTCCAAATGCTAAATGCTTCCAACTGATCATGACAAAGTGTTCACATATGATAAAATACACCATTATTTATTATAATACACTAAATATAAATTTAACATAAATAGATGATAAAATTCCTATAAAATGCAAGATGATCACATGCTAGTCAGAAATTTACAAGTGGTTACTAAATGTTGTAAGTATATTTGAAGTAGCAGTGGAACACTAAAGGAAACAAGTGTGTTACACTTGTCTAGAAGTTTAGGTCTGCATCTCAGTGGACACAAATGCATATCCCTAACATACCAGTAAGTCAATAACCTGAAGAATTGGTAGAGGATCTGGAGTGGGGAAATTTCTCAGTGGTTAATGGCATTTGTTTATCTTGCAGATTACCTGAGATTTGATCCCAGCACTCATTCAATGGCTTACAACTCCCTGTAACTCCAGTTCCAGGAAATCTCATAACATATCTCCTGACCTTTGTGGATACCAGGCATGCATGATACACATACATGCATACAAATGTAACACTTATACATATAAAGCAAAATAAATATATCTAAAAATATTAAGAAGAAAGGCTATTAATATTTAATGTTATCAGTGAAAAGAGAAAACCCAAAAAAAGAAGCAAAAAGAATTACCTGAATGCTATTGGATGATATAGAGTGTGTTGGTGTCACAGAAACTAAAAGAAACTGAATTTTGAAGAAATGAAGTAAACTACTAGGTGAAATGATATGGGAAAAATTAATAATATAACCCAAAAATCAGCCTATGACTTTCTAACTAGCAAATCTATCCTATTAAATCAGAGAATTTCAGCATTTTAGCAGACTATTAACTATGCTAGATAGTGAACAGCTTTGGAAGCTGAGAGACTTTTTCTATTTTTTAATGCACTAGAAAGATATCAGAGATACCACAATGGTAAAAGTGAGCAACCTTGTTGTCATGTTGTGGTGGGGATAACACCCAGAAGAGAGATGGGGAAGGTTCTTGTAGGAATTCACCAACAAAGCAGAAAGAACAATGAGTACTGCTTGGGTAGGAGGACTCTGAAAGGGGGAATGATTTTCACTATAAGGGAAATGGGCTGATCCATGGTCAAGTCTGAAGAAGGAAAAGGTGGTGGCAAAGGAGAGATGGGAAGTCATTCCAGCGCAAGAGGGAAGCTGGGGACTTAAAAGAACGGTGGCCATCCTCCCAGTCCATGTGAATGTCCCCCATGGTTCATGACGACTCTGCATTTAGTAGGTCTGGAAATGTTGTAACTCTTCCATGAGCCTAGCATCACTAATTGCTGACATAATTTGGAAAGACTCTGCATATTTGAATGTGGAAGACAAGGGTGGGCTGGTACTGTTGAACAGACCTCCAATTAGAGAGAGCTTCTTTTTTTCTCTTTTGTTTTTTGTAACCTGCTTTTCCTGCTTTTTTATTTTTATTATATATATATATATATATAATTTATTTTTGTTGAGCTCTACATTTTTCTCTTCTCTCCTCCCTGTCTCTCCGCTCCCCTTAAACCATCACCCAAGGTCCCCATGCTCCCAATTTACTCAGAAAATCTTTCTTTTTCTACTATCCATGTAGATTAGATCTATGTATGTCTCTCTTAGGGTCCTCATTGTTGTCTAGGTTCTCTGGGATTGTGATTTGTGGGCTGGTTTTCTTTGCTTCATGTTTAAAAACCACTTAGGAGTGAGTACATGTGATAATTGTCTTTCTGTGTCTGGGTTACCTAACTCAAAATGATGTTTTCGAGCTCCATCCATTTGCCTGCAAAATTCAAGATGTCGTTATTTTTTTCTTCTGTGTAGTACTCCATTGTGTAAATGTACCATATTTTCCTTATCCATTCTTGGGTCAGAGGGCATTTAGGTTGTTTCCAGGTTCTGGCTATGACAAACAATGCTGCTATAGACATATTTGAGCACATGTCCTTTTGACACAATTGAGCATCCTTTAGATATATACCAAAAAGTGGTATTACTGGGTCTTGAGGAAGGTTGTTTTCTAATTTTCTGAGAAATCACCACACTGACATCCATAGGAGTTGTACCAGCTTGCATTCCCACCAGCAATGCAGTAGTGTTCCCTTTACCCCTCAACCTCCCCAACATAAGTTGTCATCAATGTTTTTGATCTTGGCCATTCTTACAGGTGTAAGATGGAATCTCAGAGTTGTTTTGATTTGCATTTCTCTAATGACTAAGGATGTTGAACATTTCCTTAAGTGTCTTTCAGCTATTTTAGAGAGAGCTTCTTATTCTCAGTAAGAGCTCATAGGATATTCCAAATTCATTTCTTAAATTAAATTGCAGATTCTGGCATGGTGTGATTTTCTCCAGTGTGAGACACAGAGTCCAGTATGACATCTCTGAGACCAAAACAGACCCAAGCAGGATTTGAGACAATGGAACTTTGAACTGGTCTGAATGGAGTAAGAATTGCCATGAGTGAGATCCCACTAACAGGGGAGTGGTTAGTGAGGACACATATAAGTCATCTTCACTAATACCTCATCAGGAACAAGAAATAATTGTTCTTATCCAGAGGGGCTGACTTAATTATATTCTGATGTATACAGTATGATATGTGCATCAATACTTGGGAGACTTCTTTCTCTTCTCTTGTTCAGCTTTGTGTTTACTCTCTTATCTGTGTGAAAATTGCAATTCCTCTCCCTCCCTGTAGACCCCTACTATCTCTGCTGAGCTTCTGAAAAGCCCTTAAATACTTGGGTATCCTGGTAAAATATGTAGTGCCATGTTTATGTTTTTAATTTACATAAATAGTTGTGGGCAATATATCCCCTGCTGTTTCTTACCTTCTCATATCCACATTATGTTTTTAACATCCATCCATGTTACTGAATGTACAATATGCCACTATAATGCAAATTAGCTCATATACAAATGGTAAAAGGAGAATAAAATAAGTATAACAAAAAAGTTAGCAGCGCTTCCAAATGTTTTCCATCTCTTTCATGTTTACAGCCATCAGTAAAGAGATGCAAATCGCATAGCTGTCAAGTGGAGAGAATTAAGCATGCACAGAGGTATACAGTGATGTTCAAGACACCCAGTCAGCCATATCATCCCCTCTTCTTGGCTTGACGTCTACTCACTCAGAAGCATTCATGTGGTCTTGTCTTAAATCTTCATGCCTATTGATTATATCTCCAAATTAAATAAGATAAACATTTCTAAACATTCCATCCATCACTCTATTTTTAGGAAGGAAGTCTTATGTGTATTTTAGTATTTTGTAGTGATTGGAATGCTGCTGTATTTTTAAGTATATTATTGGATGATTTCATACAGACATATGTTTTGTTCCTATATGCCTTCTACTCTTCTCTTTTAATTCTCTAATATATTCTCTTATTATTACCTCCCACCCTTCTACCTATTCTCTAAGATATTCTCCACTGCTCCCACACTCCATGAATACCTCGTCCGTTTTTTGGTATTGTTTGGTTTTTGTAATCTAACAAAATCCAATTAGTGCTGTCCATCAGTGTGGCAGACAATGCATGTGTGTTTGTTGTTGTTGTTTTGAGGCAGATTCTATCTATATAGCTCTAGGTGACAAGGAATTCATCGTGTAGATCAGACCTGCTTAAGGTCAGAAGTGAGATCTTCTTTTATTGAGCCTGGAAGTCAACCTCTGACTACACACACACAAAGAGAGGATACACATACACACACACAAACAAACAAATGTTGATTTCATTATGAATGAAATAGCTTGATGAGGTTGAGATCAGCTAATTAGGTGATAGGTTGTTGCAAGTCAGTGGGCAATAGGACTAAGAACTTAGAGTGATTCAGCAGTCAGAAGGAAAAGGGAAGTAGAAGGCAAGGTTATCTCCACTTACAAAGATTAAATTCAATCTGTATTTGTTTACAACTAACTTCTGGCCTCATTTGTTTCTTTGTTTGCTTCAATTATCCTAGCTGATTTTTTTATATGGTCTTGTTTAGCTGAAGTGGGAACTCAACCAAAGTTTTATACTGCTTGTTACATCAGGAATCAATAATTAAAGAGCTTTGACTTGTCTCTTAGTTAGGATTTCTGTTGCTGCAACAAAACACCGTGGTCAAGCAGTAAGTTGGGGTGGAACGGGTTTATTTGGCTTACACTTCCACATTGTTGTTCACCCCTGAGATAACTCATAACAAGAACTCAAATGACTGGATTCTAGAGGCAGGATGCCTTCTGATGCAGAAGCCATGAAGGGGGTGCTGCTCACTGACTTGTTCCTCATAGATTGCTCAACCTGCATTTTATAGAACCCAGGGCCACAAGATCAAGGATGGCACATCATGGGCTGGGCCCTCCCATACTGACCACTAATTAAGAAAATGTCTTACAACTGGATCTCATGCAGGTATTTCCTCAAATGAAACTCCTACCTCTCTGATGACTCGAGCTTTTGTCAAGTTGACATACAAAACCAGACAATAAAACTTGTGAAGAAAAAAATAAAAAGAGAAAGAAAGCTGGTTCTTCATCTCAACAACTATCAATGCCTTCAGAAGTCAACAACTATCAATGCCTTCTTATATGTAAGGGTGTAGGGCCTTGGACCATTCCACATCTCCATTCTAGAATGTTAACTGGCTTGACCTTGTGTGGATCTTATAAAGTAATCACAGCTGTTAGAAGTTCATGAATGCAGTGGTCCTGTCATGACCAGAAAATACTGTCTTGCTATGGTCTTCCTGGACCTCTGACTTTTAAAATCTTTCTTCCTTGTAATGGTCCTTCAGCCTTGATAGGAAGGTATAGACAGATCTTTTGTGGCTGACCATTTCAATGACACTTAGAGTCTATCTAGTTTGCCAGTTATTACTTTCTATGATAACTACAGAATAAAGAAACTTTTCTGGTGAGGTCTGAGAACTGCACTAATCTATGGATACAGACATATGAATTTAGAAATTAGAAATTATTATTTATGTTCATATATAATAGTAGTAGGCTTACCCCTGGAGACTAAAAGCTCCCCAACTGTGAGTTTTTTGGCAGGATTTACAGTACCAATAACGTGTTTCTCCTATAGAGTGGCCTTAAATTCAAAATAAAAGTTTGGTTACACCAAGAATATGTGTGCCACTATTGTCATCCTCGGGAATATCTTCTTTCACTATTGTTATAACTTACAAGGTTCATAAATGGGCAAGAATACTGACATCCTTTCTCTCCAACAGCCTATGTAACAACATTCAGTACTATGAAAGCTATTCAACAGAGAGGATACTTCCCTGTCAGTAAAAAAAAAAAAAATGATTTTTCTACTTTCTGTGTTTAAAATATGTGGTGTCTTCAGTAATAGGCCTTATCATCAAGTTTGTGTGGACAACTAACAGCAATGGCAATACTCTACATTACATGAGGGCCTCAGGAACATAGTTGATCAGCATGTCAAAGAGAAGTGCCCCACGCCTGGCATTAAGGTTTTTATTTGGTAACCTATGGCTTCTGGAAGGAACATTATCCTTTGTATAGGATAATTCCAATTAAACTATTTTTTATGAACACACACACATATGGAACTTATAAAATAGTAGGTTTTCATATGTCTTTTGCAAATCCTTAGAATTAGTACTCCCTGTTGTACTCTCCCTCCTTATCTCTCTACCCTCCCTATTATTCCCCATTTTGTATTCATATCATCTGCATTCAGTTTTTTTAAGCATTTTTGATAGTGATGGTGCATACATTTGCAATTCACATAAATCTATTTTCTCCTAAGTTCTGTTTCTTTTAGGGTACAATTTTGCTGTACATGATATCTTCTGGATGCAAATGTCACTTAAAACTGAGTAACCTATGTGTATGATATGTATCTTCAATATCTTCTTGCCATTAACCTACTAATGAATGTGTAATTGGTCTCCTAATTCCTGAATATTAATTAAATGATTAAGCATAAATCTCAATAAGATTGATTCCCTTGTTACACCAAAATTCTTTAGTAGAGAAGAAAATATACTCATAATATGGAAAGTAATAATAACACATAACATGAGCTAATTTCACATAAATCTTTCAGCAAGCCAATGAAAATTCTTAATGATGATCATAGGAAAAAAATGACTGTTCTGATAAACTGTTTGTTGAGATGTCTTCCACCCCTCTGAACTCATTTCCAACACTTCTACCTTTAAGGAAAGATAAATACTGCATTCCAGGTAGCACCTAGCAAGGGAAGGACCAAGATCACACAGCACCTATCTGCTCCATCAAGAATGCCCTAGGCCTATAAACTTCTTTCTTATATGCCTTTTTAATGTTTTTCATTTTAATTTGCAATGATACAAAATGATACACATTCATAAACTGCACTCTGAATTTTAATTCTCTCTTTTCCAGACTGTCAAAATGCATACCATACTTTCTCATGATGACAGGTAGTCAGCCTCAACATTTCACCTGTCACAGAATCACAAAGAGTAACATCTGATATTCAATATGTTGTGTTATATACATAAATGATCATTGTTAATAGGTTGGGAATATTGAATCCATTTTGATTTAAGATATTTCAACTTAGAGTAGATTTATCTGATAACAATCCCACTGAATACCAAGAAGCATCTGTAGTTTCCATGTGTAGATATGAGTATTGGATATATTTTGTTTGTGCAATAAAATGTGACTATGTTTGTTACATTTAGCAGAAATGATAATATTAAACTACAGAGCAACATATCTTTTTTCTCTATATCTATATCCAATAAAATAATTTAGTGTCTGAAGAGGGAGTAAAATAATATGGAACACTACCTTAGACAACCAGGAAAACTGTAAGCCAATACGATTTGGGGTTATTTGTGTAGTGATATTTTGTTTGTGCTAAAACAAATAAAGAGAATCAGAGTGTGGGGCAAGCCACTAGTTAGCCATAGCCACTGCCTCTCTAATCTTTCAGCATTTACCCTGATATCTGACTCTGGGCTTTGTTATTAAGACCAATTAGATTTGTGCTACATATTTGTCACCGAGTTTAAAGTACAGTAAATAGTGCCACTTATTCAGAACAGTGAGGAAACACAATTAAACTCTTGCTTTTTATTGTAAATTAACTTATAGGGAAATTATAAAAGAATTGGAAAACACTGCCATGTTTGTAGTATATCTGAGCAATGAAAAAATTCTAATAAACAAGAGTAATTTCAACTTTATCCAGTTTTGCCATGGTTTCAGTCACCTGCATTCAACCACAGTTTGAAAACATTCAATAGAAAGTTCCAAAAATAAGAATGTTAACCATTCTAAATTGCTTGTAGTTCTGAGTAGCATGATAACATCCTGTGTATACCACTCTGCCTTGACTGGGAAATAGGCCATCCTTTCTTAAAGTGGATCCACACTGTGTCTGCTATATAACCCTTAGTTACAGCATACACATCTAAGCGCTCTGATTATCTGTCATTGTATCACATTCCTTATGTTCAGAAAACATCTGTTTCAGCTAATAATAATAATAATAATGGCCCCAGGGTATATAAACAATGATACAAAGGAGGCATCATAGGCGAATCATTAGAGAACCAACTAACTCTAGGATTATATGGCATCAATGCAGGGATTCTAGAAAAAGGGAGTCAGAATAAAGTTTAATACTATCTGCTACTAACAAGTATGCGTCAGAGGTCTTGGATGTATTTTCCATGAATAAGGGGGGAATCAATTCACAATGTTCAGTTGTCATAGAGAAAAATTTTGACATTTGGGGTTATATGGATGTTTAAGATCAAGTAACCAACAGAAACAGATGCTGCAAAAATACTCTATAATGCAAATAAACTTATACATGTAACAAAAGTGTCTCTTTTAATTTAAGTAACATAAATAAAATGAAAATTGGTCTAAATAAACTAATAACCAATAAAAAGACAAATGGAAATGGTCAGACAGCATGTCTAAGCAGTTTCAACACACTGGCATTGAAGGAGCAAAGCAGCACAAGATAACATTTGTCAGTGTTTCTACATAATGAAATATTTCTCTTATATGAATAGAAGAAATTTTGTAAGGAGAAGATGGTCTCTTAACTCCCAAGGTCTCTATAGTTCCATAGTTTTCATTTCTCATCCATTAGTGGATATGGTTCAATTTTATGATTTCACTGGATGGTCATCCTGAATTCATTAGTATGTATGACCCAGGAAGGCATTATACTGTAGACCACCCATGGACATGAGATGCAAACACTCTTAGAACTATAGTGAAGGCCAATGCCATTGAGGTACATCTGGCTCCCTCAGGCACACCCAGCAACTTTTTTTTTTTTTTTAGCTATCAGATGCCTTCTAGTCATACTCATGAACCTGCCTATTATTAATATGGCAGAGTTTTCTTTTATTAATATGAATATATATCCTCCACAGTTGGAGAAGATCCTTTCTTTTTTTTCCATACATTGTTTTGTTTTATTTTTTCCATTCAAAAACATAATTAAAGAAATAAAATTTTTACCTTTCTTCCCCTTCTCCCGGTCCCCTCCCACTACCTCCCCACCCCTCCTCCCTCCCCCTTCTTCCTTGAAAGAGGGCATGGTGCCCTGCCCTGTTGGAAGTCCAAGGCCCACCTCCATCCCTCCCGGCCAAGGAAGGAGTGCATTCAAAAAGACTCGGTTCTCAAAAAGATAATACATGCAGAAGAGATAGGTCCTGGTGTCATTGTTGATGGGTTCTCCATCTGCCAACTTTCGCCGCCACATTCAGAGAGTCTGGTTTGATCATATGCTCATTCAGTCCCAGTCCAGGTGGATTGGTGAGCTCCCATTAGTTCAGGCACACTGTCTC
>PVIU01028728.1:0-18569 GCA_004026605.1 Ondatra zibethicus
AGAAGGGGAAGAAAGGTAAAAATTTTATTTCTTTAATTATGTTCTTGACTGGAAAAAATAAAACAAAACAATGTATGGAAAAAAAATACACTGTTGGACATTAACTCTGCTAGAATTCTCTAGGGAGGAATCTTTAACCATTTCATGAAATTTTTATGTGATTTGTTTTGTGTATGTGTGCACACACATACACATGCCTTAAAATGTTGGTATATGTTTTATTTGTATGGGATTTTATTCTGTGAATAATTAAATATAAATAGATAAATAAAAAAAGAAATCGGTGTAATAGAACATAGATAGATGTGTGAAGATCATAGGCAGAAAAGGGGGAAGGTTGCTATACCTTTATCAAACACAAGGATACTGACAAAATATGGACTAATATTACCCACTGCCTTTTCTCTAGACTGTACATTTTTATTGTAGAACAAAGAGCTTGTGGATATGTAGAGGGATTTGTGTCCACAGGAGTCCTCAGTATCTGTGCTCAGGTGGCTGACCTCATAGAGACAGAAACAGACTTACACCTGAACACACCAAAGACCTGAGCCATGGTGAGTGATCTCCGAATGGCAAGCTTTTCACCCACACTCACGTGAGTATCTGGATGGTAGACTTCGAATGTTCACCCAGTTCCCATTCCTTTTTTCATATCTAATTCAGATTCTAATCGGGTTTTACAATTCTTTATCTCCATATGTAAAATAAAATAAAATGTGTCTCCTACTCTCATCTTCAGAAGAAGATGGCCTGAGACTGGAAAATTCCCTAACACAGCATACCAACCTTGGGAATTATTTAATAGCATATCATTAACTTTTTTTCTTTTTGTCTTTTATTCTCTGAAAAGAACTGACTCCTGTATCATCCCTCTTCTGTATCGAGTTATTTGTACATTTTCTATGTTTCTGATTGGAACTGAAACATTTATTATACTCTTATTTTTATCAATTGTTTTTAGTATCTACTAACTTGATATACACTATACTTATCCTCTCTAAAGTTGATGTTGAAGGAGGAACTATTTTTAATTGGCTATTTTTCTCTTTTAATAATAGGCCTGTGATAGTTTACTTGACTGAATCTAGAATTACAACAAGACAAGCCTCTGGACAATCCAAATAAACCAAAGAATTAATTTTAAGAATCTTCAAAAATAAATTCAAATTTAATTAATTCAAATGGAATAAAAATAACTAAAATAATCACCCAATAAGACATACAAATAAAAGATTGAATAAAAATACAAATGATGAGAAAATCAAATAGAATTATTTAAATAAATGGACAAACAAATAAGGAAGTAAGTGGATAGCTTCACAAAAATAATGGTTCAAATAAAAGGCAGAATATAATGGTATAAAAAGAAGCCAGCTTAATTAGACTATTCAGAGAACAAATAAAACAAACTAACACCAAAAGCTGCTCAAAAAAACTCGGAGTCACATACAGACATAGAATATTCAGTACAAGTATATTAGATTTCTAAATAGAAAAGTCTAAGAGTCATAGTGGTCATTGGATGATATATTTTAAGTTCTTAAAGACGAGAGCCGCTGCCCCACATTAGTATGTTCTTATTCATATTTCTATATGAACAAAGCTATCCTAAATTATTGAAAGAAAATTCTTTCAAATGAAAATCAACTAAAGACTATGTGTCTATCAAGTAAAAACTACAATACATATTTCAAAATAAGAGACAGGTTAAAACACCCAGGAGGCTACAGGATAGAATAAAAGTGTCTAGATTAGGAAATAAATGAACACTGGCTATGGAAGTGCCAAATACACAAATACAAAATGATGTGTATCAATTCACACCTTAATGATAACACTAAGTAATCATGATCTCATTTCTCTAAACAATAGACACAAGCTAATGGATTCAAATACATATATATTAGATATAATAGATAGATAGATAGATAGATAGATAGATAGATAGATAGATAGATAGATATAGATAGATAGATAGAAAGAAAGGATGATAGATAGATAAACAGATAGATAGGTAGATAGATAGATAGATAGGTAGATAGATAGATAGACAGACAGACAGACAGACAGACAGACAGACAGATAGATAGATACCCATGTTTTTGTTTCCTGTAAGAAGTGTACCTGTCAAGCATAAATAAACACAGGATTATAGTATCAAAAAATGGAACAAAGCAAAACTTTGTCTACGACTTCAAACAAAATCCAGTTACTATAACTGTTTCACTTTAGTGAGAATTTGAAAACAGGTTAATTCAATATTCTTCATTATTTTTCAATTTAATGTTGATTCTAGAAATACATCAGGGTTGTAAAATCACTTGAATGTATACTGTGGGACCACATTCAAAATTATTTTAGAGAATTTTTCTCATAACAAGAAAACAGTATCAGCTATACCACGGGAAAGAAGTAGAAAGAATACAGAAAGATTGTTTTCTGTCATTGTATAGTGATACAGTTATCTAAATAACAGCACACTATAGGGATATTGCAAATATAAAAATTAGATATTTTAGTTGTGCAATTTATTTATTACAATAAAAAAATTTAATGGAAAAGGAGAACAGGAGTTACATAAAAATTTAGTACTCTAAAAATAAACAAAGATACTAAATATTTTTAAAAGAAAGATTAATTTGTTTTAAGTATTTGGATAAGTCCATGAGTGATTTTTTTTCCATAGAGGAGTTACTGAAGAAATAACCTGACTATAGTCTGAGGAGCACCATCCAATGTGTTAGCATTCCTTCTGAACAAAGGGAAAAAGGTAAAAGCCAGCAAAATACTGGTGTTCCCCCATCTTATTCCTAATCTTTCATGTTTCTACTGCCACAGTGACAGGACATAGCTTTGGCTATGACTTTGTCTCTCTGTAATGTACTCTATACCCTTAAGACTCTGAGAAGAATAAACATTTTGTCCCTTATGTTGCTTGTCAGGCATTTGAACAAATCCAAAGTAAGTAGTATTTGGTCAATGTAAGAAGAACATTCAATGAGAAGAACTTATGAAAGGAAAGTGCAGTATACATACTCATTTTAGGAAGAACACACTAACAATATGGATAAGCAATGAGAATGAAAAGAGAACATAATTACTCTTCATTTGTTTCATACAAATATATACAGAATAGATTATTTGGTATATTTGAAACAATATGCATATAAATATCAGTAAATAATTTTGAAAATTTACCCCAAAATTGAAAAACATCAGAAATTAGGAAGCATAATGCAACTGTGTTTAGCTACATTTAGACATTCTATAATATAAACAGTTTGATCTGTATATACTTTACTAAATAATAATACTTTACTAAGATAACAAAGAGAAACATTCTTACACATGTGGAATCAAAATTATATAAGGGTTAGATATAATTATTAAATTAAAATTATAGTTTAAATTTACAGAATAAAACACAATAATATTATGATGTTTTGACACAGAAGGTTTATTTTCTATAATAAAATACATATAAATATATAGATTTAGTTTGTGTTATATCAGCACTGTGTTTTTTATTTGCAATTTTAATTTCAGGAAGATTAGTACAAATTCTTACTTGTAGGATTTAGCTTCGTGCCATTTAAATAGAGCTCAAAACTTTTAATTGCTACACTCAAATTTTAGAGGCCACATTAGTGTCAGCTTAATGCAAAGTAGGGCTGACAATCCTCTTAACTAAACAAGGGCATGTGATCTATCCAGGGGATGTGACAGATGAGTGGTTAGCCTGCTCAAACAGCCAGGATATTGTAGCACATGAAACCTTATTGTCTGGCTAATTATGGGATAGCTCAAAGTAAGGGTTTGTGCTGATGATAATCAGGAAAGAGAATCAGTGGAAAGCTAATTGTAGGGTCAGGATTGAACATTTGGAGGTTCTGGCTGTGTCCTGGTTTGTTAACACAATAAGGATAACAGAAATAAAGCATCAATCTTGATACTTAGTAGATAATTTACATCCTTGATTTTAAGAAAGGAAGAACATAGTCTTTGTGTATTAATGCCCAGATTACCTCTTTATTTATGATTTGAAGCATAAATTTACTTCAGTTTTGTACTTTGAAGGAGGAGATACTAAAGAATTTTATTGTAATGCATCTATTAATGATAAAAATAACTAGCAAATTTTAGGTTATTTGAAAAAATGAATTATAATGAAGGAGTTGAAAAATCTATGAACAAAACAATATTTGATAATGCTTGCATAAATTTATTAGCCTTATGACTATGTTGGAATAGCTATGAATGCAAAATATTTTATTGCACACCAGCATATGATTATTTTTGACTCAAAGTAAGTACCAGATTAAACAAAATTATGCCCCAGCATTGCCTAGTTTGAAAACTGTAGTTGTAATGTACAAATGAAGCACCTTAGTAAAAGCACAAGAACAAAGTAAGCAATATCATAATCGTTACACAAACTAATTAAAATTGAGGTAGCTAATAATATTTGAGTGAAATGGAGAAAAGAATAAATAGGTGTAAAGCATTTGAGAATAGTGCTTTATATATCAAAATAAATATCTTCATGAGGGAATTACCTTTACATGAATTTCTGATGTCAAAGAGGAGGGAAAGGTTATGATGCTTAGACAAAAAATAATAATTGGATATACATTGGGCCATATTAGATATATTTTCTAATCAATGGAATTCTAAAGTAAGGCAATTTCCTTTTGTAATTGTCCATGAATGATTTCCACAAAAAAAAAAAAAAACTAGAAAATTTCATGAGTTTATCTAGGTATAGTTAATAGGGTCAAATGTTTCATTGTAAGCCCAAACAAAGGCTCTCACTGTCAAATGAGTGATTTCTTTGATCACTCTGATGCTTTGAATGAATCTAGATAATGGAATATTAATGCAACTGAATCTACCTGGTTGACCTTATCGTTCTTCTTCATATCATTCCTTCCACATTCAAAATAAGCTTTATCACCTCTTTTTCATTAACATATAGGACCACATGTTTCTTTTAAAATTTATGATTAAGATAAACACTCAAGAGCTCTTTTAGATGACTGCATTTAAAAGATGACAAACACTATAGAATAGGTAAAATCTGTATATTGACTCTGCTTGCAGAATATAATGGGTTGCTGGAAAGTGAAGCACCAAAAACAATACTTTCTGAAGACAGGATTCCTTGCATGCATTCTTCCATTTGAAAAGAGAAAGCAAAGACATCACCACATTCCTGCATTCAAGCATTTTGCTCATACATGTGTGGATAGATAGATAGATAGATTGATAGATAGATGGATAGATAGATTATTATGTCTGAGTTAAGTGCAGAAATGCTGCCAAATAATGGGTGTATAAAATAGGTGTAAAATCTACTTTAATTAGATGTATATCCGTGCCTTCTAATGTTATCAATATGTACATATGTATATTTATTACATATTATAGAAACTATAAAATATTTAATATCATAACCTGTGACACTTCTGTACTACATGCAAGATGTGCTGCTCATTATCTTTGTCTTGAAATTATTGAAAATATAGAACTATGTAATCCTATTTATTAGATCCAAAGATAAATTTGAAAAAAATTTTGAGAAGGAATGTTCCCTAAAATAATTTCTTAATGGGCTTTATTCCAAATACACTGATGGTGCTATTTTGAAAGCTAAGGGCAAATTTTATGTTGTTCCTTCTTGTATATATTTGGTCAAGGCTTTTTCCTAATAAATCTACATATAAACAACAGGGCTTTCACAGAGGTAAAAGTGCCCATGGAATACTATGAGTAAGTCTTAATTTAATTTTATATGGTTGAGGTAAGAAGAGGAACACAGTAAGAAAGTTCATGTACAGACAAATTTTTTTTTAGAGGACAGAGTAAAAATGTATATTCTATCAAAACAAATACTAAGTTCTTAGGAACCCTGTCTGCTAGGGAATTGAGCAGAGTCAACATAGTTACAGAAGAGTGAACAAGAGTTCTGTTCTTTAAGTAAACCTGATGAATAATGAAAGTATATGTGAAAAAATTCTGTTGTCATTCTCCAATCTCACCCTTTCCATTATATACCAGTACAAGGAAGTTGCTATTCTACTAATGGAAGAACATCATCAAAGATTCTGCATTCCTCTAAACTGTTGTTTTCCCACCTCTATGTACAGATACAGCTAGCACATTAGCGTGCACAAGTTGAAATCTACCAATATCCCCAGGTGTGCAGTTATCTCAGCAGGTTGCTAGACATTTTCCCTACTGCAGAGCAAGGACAAACTCTGTATTTTGTCTGAATGGGGATTTAGTGTGATAATCAGGGGACTACTACCAGATGGCAGCATGTACTGTAGACATTTTGCCAATTATATTTCTAGCCATCAGCACTAGGAAACCTCTATGGAATCTTTGTAGACGAGATTAAAACCCTCTAGAGCACGGAAAATACATTTTGATGAAAGAACATAAGCCGCATTGTACATGAGTTGCCCTTATTACAAATTTTATTCCAAACGAATCTTCAGTTATATATTTATGGATAACTTCAGATGTCCTGGGTTCTCAATAGTACTTTGAAAGTCTATGTCACTGAATCATCTTTTTATAACCATGAAACAAACACTAAATTCTGGCCTAAAAGTCTCCACTATTATTCATCTTTGGGCTTTCACACACACACACACACACACACACACACACACATAAATCAGGAGTTAAAAAAACATAATTTTAAAAGTTTCACTATGTAGCAATCAATATGTATGTACAACAAAGTCACAGTTCCAGTAGATAAGTAACTTATTTGAGACTTGTATGTAAAGACATATAATACGTACTTGAGATGGAAATTGACTGTATATGAAAGAAGATCCACATTATAAACTAGAAAATCAAATTTTGTCAGTTTAATTGAAGTCTTCATATGGGGTCTCAGATCATAAATACATTTATTAATATGTATCTTAAAAAGCAACATTACATTATTGCTAAATATGAATTACATTGTATACAGTCTTGAAAGAAAAGCAGCTGTATATGTTGGCGACCATAGATATTCTGTAGCTTCAGGCAGAGAAGAATGGAGATAATCCTGTAATGTTGGAGGCATATATTGCAGTGATGATTCTAAAAGTCACAGGACACCAAGACTTCTGGCAAATATTGACCCCCATCAGCAAGAGACAGACTTCCCTCACAGCCTCCAGGATAAAGGTTAGTTAGCCCTTGCTATATGTGTTGATAGCATGAGACTTAGGAAAAGCTCATCTCATTCTTAGAAAACCTTTGCAGGCCATTTGTTATTTTAGTATTATTTGGTATGAATCTTTGTGTCATGTAAGAGTGTTTAGATCTGGTTCCAAAGAAAATATTTTTTCTGTATTAATAAAACATATGTTTTCTATTGAAAAATGATGAAATTAGAAATCAACAAAACTAAAACTGGACTTTTTCATATAAAATTTTCTTGTTCTACCCAATTGTATCTGTCTTAATCATCAGATAAATAAATTTCACAGAGAAAATATATTCTAGTAGATAATAAAATAAATATCAGCTCTAAAAAACACCAAATTTCTGATTTGTGTGGATACTTACGTAACAATTACATAATCCCAACATTCTTTTCTTAATGATATGGTATAATATGAATTATTTTTAAAACCCATAGTTACACACAGCAAGTTTAATGACAGACATCCATCTGAATCCTCTTTGAAGACATAATTGTGCCCTAAATTTCTACTTTTATAGCTGAAATAAGTATACTCATTCCAAAAATACATGCAAATTTGACAGAAGGTCTCTACCATCCTTCATGAAAGATTTATGGTATATAATTTATTCTGACATCATTATAAAATTTGACATTTTGATAAATACATATTTAAGTTTATGATCCAAATTCCTTTTAAAAAGACATTTTTATATTGTATTGTTTTACCTCATTACCTTATTATATAATCAGTGCTGTAAGGGTCAGTGAATGACATATAAATAAACTCATGGCATGACTTATAAAATGGAATCATTAACAAAATATTTTTTGGTTCCTCTGTTCCAAATAACAACCTTTTTGGGTGTACTCCAGTGTCTACGGTCTTCTGCAGTTTTAAGCCCTGAATAACCATTTTAGAATAACAACAACAACAAAAGAAAACTCTCTTCCTTTTTTTCTTAACTTTTAAAATTGAGATAAGAATATATAACTTTAATAGTTGTATGATAAATTTAAAAAGTATATTATTAATTATCAATATGTCAGTTAATTATGAATATAAATTGCTCACAAATATCTAATTTTTCTAAGAAAGTATATGCAAATGGATAAGGTTTTTGATTTGTGATCTATTAAAATCAAATGAGGCAATTCTTTACAAGGAAAAAATCATTGTGAAGCCAGTATTTGACTGCAAAAATTAATGAATACACAAATTTTAAAAGTGCCGCATCTTTTCTTCAAAAGAATAAACATGGAGAATAATATTAGAGAATACTTGATTTTGTTTTCTCTGTTCTATATTTGAGAGAAATAACTTGTAGTATAATTGAAGTTAAACTAAGCAGAAAAAAAAGTCCATGCAAATAAAATTCAGCAACTCTTGAGTATTCTGGAATATTTGCCATCACCAGGATAAGAGTTTACTTGTAATTAATAAATTACTATGAATCACTAATAAGCATAACCATGTATGCAACTGAGAAAATGCCTTGCAGCTTAAATAGTAAAAAATGATTCCTTTTTATGAACAAAGAGCATATGAATTCTAAAGTAACTTTCATAACATGTAAGGTTGAAAATCTAATAAATCCTTGACCATTAAGACTGTCAAAATGCATGCAGAGATGCTAAAATAGTATGAGAAGGAATTATATTTGCCATTTATGGATGGTGTGGTGACTCAGCAGGTGCTTGTAAACATGACCAGAACGGAAAAAAACCTTTGCTCAAACACAGGACCAACGTTAAAAGGACAGAATCAAATCCTGAAAGTTGTTCTCTGCCCTTCACACTTAGACTTTGGAATATAAACATGTATTTGGTAATTAATTAATATAATTTAATATAAGATTTGAAGATTCTAAATGCAGAATAAAAAGTTATTTTTAAACAAAACAGGAATAACTTAATAGTATGAGTTGTAAGATCTCCAAACATATTGTTCTTAAAGATGAAGGAAAATCACATTTGAAAACACATAATACTATGTGTAACTCTCCAAATATTGGACTAACAAAATTTTTATATATGCTAGATTTTTTATCTGAAATTATTATATTTTTAAAAGATATGTTAGGTGTCTAGAAAAGTATTTACAAATCTTCATGGAAAGATATTAGCATTTAAATTGGATGTAAAATGCTAACAAAGGAGAAAAGTAAAGCATCTTTAAGTATCAATTGAATTTCATAATCACAAAAGCTAACACTGAATAATTGCTTAATTACTAGAGTTTGTAACTGTCATTGACTGATGTACAGGGCTCAGTACTGGGTGTTATAGGGAATCTAAATAGATCAAGCTTAATGGGTCAGTGAAACGTATTGACTTTGTTGCCATTCCTTCATCCATTCAATCCAGGCATGTGAACATAGTTCAAGCTTTTATGACCAAAAAAGTGAATTGTAGCAAGGTCAATTCACTGTTTACACCCAGAGGAATGAGTCAGTTGAGTGTCATTGGGTCAATTTGATTGATTGCACACAAGCTAACCACCGAAAGTCTGCTTGCTTTTCTATAGCTCTTTTATCATGCACAGCAAATATTTCTATAGAGAAATATTTGGGAAGATTGTTCTTAATTATTGTTTGTCTAGTAATGGACATTTCCAAAGTGAGTATTTCTCTCTTGAACTCCCACTACTCACTTTTCTCTTTTACTGTCTGATACATCAATGGTTTTGATCAATGACGTTTTTTCTTAGGAGTTACCTTACATTTGGTTTACCCCCAGTATGCAGAGAATAGAGTATTTGTTTCAAGAAATGTTGTGTGGACATTTCCACATAGAATGGCATATCCTCACAATATGATACTACTATCTTCAGATGATGAAATGTGACTTAGATCATTAGTTATCTTTGATAACTATGTATTTGTACTATGAATAATATTCAAATTCTAGTTCAATCCTAAGAATAAAGAAGTATAAAGTTATCCTTTATTATATAGAGTAAACTCATCTTAAGCACTCGGATAGACAGTGATCAATGTTTATCAAAAGCATCGCAAAGAAAATATCTTCACATATATTTGTAACATGTTGGGCCTGCTTGTTGGGGTTTATGTCTCACCCAGTTCCCCCAGGTGAAAAATCACACAAAGAGTCTGCATTAATTATAAACTGATTGGCCCATTAGCTCAGGCTTCTTATTAGCTCTTGTAGCTAATATTAACCCATTATTCCTATCTATGTTAGCCACATGGCTCAGTACCTTTTTCAGCGGGGCAGGTCACATCCTGCTTCTTTGGTGGTCTGGGCAGGAGTAAGGAGGAATGGGCTTCCTCCTTCTCAGCATTCTCCTGGTCTCATTGCTCCACCTCTCTTTTTTGTCTGGTTGACCCACTTATACTTCTTGCCTGGCCAATCAGCGTTTATTTAAAACATGATTGACAGAATACAGACAATTATCCCGCACCACATATTAATTTTCCTTCTCTGACATACAGTCAGACCATTTTTCCCTCTTGGATGTCAGAAAAAGAAATATATATTAATGAAACTTACTAGTTACTTTACCGTTGCACTATATAGCTAAGACAAAATTTGAAGACTGGGGAATATATATATTCTTATTTTTAAGGCACGACCTCTAAAAATATTAAGAACTTTTAAAAATAAAAATGATAATGTAGACTTTTTGACCCAATTATTGTAATTTGTAATTTGACCCACATTGTAATTTTATTTTATATACAAAATGTAGAAATATTAACTTTCTCTGAAGTGTATAGGAGACATTAAAGAATATGATTAATTAGATTACTTATTGCTGACTCCTCCTGGGAAAATATGCATTTTCAAAATTCTGATTGGAAAGTAAAAAGCTTCACTGCCCTGATATTTTTAAAGTTTCTCTGCTTAGACCAGAAGACATAGCCCATAAAAGGTCACACTGTGAATGTAGCTGTCATGAAATTATGGCCAGTAAAAAAAAAAAATGTTTCTTAACATATGGGGGCCCCTTTCAAAGGCTCAAGAAGCATCTCAGAAAAGGGGACAGAAAGATAATAAAAGTCAGAGGCTGCAGAAGACTGCTGCAGAACTGTTTTCTGTGCTTGACATGGACATTGCACTCAAACTCACAGCAGCTTTTCTTCAGGAGTGGAGGACGCAGTTAATTGGTATTGGGGAGGGTTTGGCATTTTCCACATTCCTGTAGCTACTGATAAGGTGTCTAAGCACCAGTAAACAAAACCCAGCTCAATCTCATGCAAACAACTTTAACTACATATAGCAGGTCAGCAGAACAAACAAAGAAAGATATTTATTCTAAAATTATTTATGATAGTTGGAAACAGATTTGAACATAGTGGTCAACCATGAGTAATAAAGTAATGTGGTTAAGGGAAAGAAGTGTATAGCACTGCAAACGAGGTATACTTCAAGCAGCTCGGTGATGTCACTGGACTCTACTTTTAGCAGGTTGAGGACAATCTTTGAAATGAGAGCAATCAGAGTATAAGTATTAGAGATGTGAGTAACTTGGTTGGAAAGTCATAGGCAGATACCTAAATGAAACTTTTGTGAATTAGTATGCTGGCATTTGGTTGATTTTGCTCAATTTTCTGTTTTTAGTCATCTTTATGATTATATTAACTTTTCTTTTCTTTTTGGTACAGTGTCTTGTTATGTCACCCATGGATCTCATTTTCCAAATAGACTTGATTGGCCTCTAGTGAAAATTTTCCTAAATTAGCCTCCATGTGTTTATTTATGAATTCTTGGCTTATTTATATGCCAGCACTGATAAGGAGGCTCTACCCCTGTTAGCAATCTTTTAGAGGAATAGAAAGTATTATTTGGACAGGTGGAGGAAAAGGGGTATCCACATATTTTTTTTTGTGAAGCATCCATTGAACTGTAACACTGACCTGTATGACAGAGTAAAATAATTACATGAATACAATGAGAATGACCAATCATTTTTTCCATTATATTGAAGGTCTATTCCACAGAATGCAACGCATTACCAGTATTGCAATTATGGTCAAAATGTCGTGAAGGAGGAACTCTTAAACCCAAGGGTTGAATCAGCTACTATTATTTTACTAAAAAATATATGTATCAAACTTTCCTTTAACTTCATAGCTCAAAACCTATTGATTCTGAAAAGCTTCCTGAAAAGACAGGTTAAGAGAAGTAATAGCAGAGATATTTGCAAGTGGTCAAAGTACAGAGAATAAAATACGATGAAGAGCTCAGCCACAAACAGACATCGCTAGCAAGCCCCTATCCCAGGCTCAAGGATCATTGTGGGAGACGGGCTGAAAGTCAGGAGAATAATAGCCAACATCAAGGAAAATTTGTATGTCACTGTCTTCTGGGCATAAAAAGACTCCAATACTCAGGAACTCTCATTATGTGGGATTGCCTGTATAAACTTGCACAAGACTAAGCTAGTCAATATTCTAGTTGGAATAATAGAAAGGGATTCATGAACCCCCATCATTAATTGATGAAATATGGATAGATGATGCTTTCTGGCCTGGGGTGAGTCAGTTTATTAAAGGGTATGACTCTCACTAGCTCTCATCAGCTATGACAGATGGTCCCATACCCAGGACTTTCTCCACAAGCTGGAGAAAATGAGATAATAAGATAAAAAATTTAGACACAAATTTAGAGGATAGGTAAGTTTGGGAGGATTTTAGAAGAGTAAAGGGAAGGAATTGGGATGAAACATATTAAAATGTGTAGTGTGGAATTCTCAAATAATACAAAGTACTATTAAAAGATCTGTTAATTATGGTGTCAAGGAATTTATAGGATGTGAAGTACTCAGTTTGGTTCAATAAAGTGCTCAGAGGGAACTTCAGAGGAGACTAAAGTCCATCAAACCCAATGTTTGTTTAGTAATGCAGTCTAGGATGAAAAATGACACTTCATCTAATATGGTGAGTGGCACTTAGACATGAAAATGATAGTCCTTTAAATGGGAATATTATGATGAATGTGATCTTAGAAAATACAATTTTTCCACAAAGGATTTACAGAACTTTCAAAATCATTCTTTTTTCTGAGTTTACCAGTATCCGCAAATTTGGTCTCCAAGTATTATACATTTTTTTAAAAAGAATTTTATGTATAAAATTCTCAAAAGAATCAGTATCAAATAGTGTACCTAATAGAGCAGTATTCTAGAATAGTTATTCTTACTGATTAACTCTGGAACTAAATAGTGGCTCTTAGTAGATTCCATCATCTCATCCCTAAGTTGAAATTCAGTCAATCCAGACACCTAAATTCCATAATTAAGAGCATAACATATGTTCAAAGCTGCTCTTCTGAGTAGTTCTTTAAGGTTGTTCTGTTCCCCCTGAATTGCTGGATCTAAGCAAACATTAGAAAAAATACAATAATAAAAAAAGTTTATTTCTTTGTGTAGATGGCATGTGTTGTCTCAAGTTGGTGAGTTTCTAGGAAAGAAAATGGAGGTTAGAAGATCATTATGTTCTGTGCTGTGTTTTCATTATTTCAGACTTGGCAAAAACATTCTCCACAATGTCATGTGTATATGTTTTGGCTTTTTATATCTTGCAACAGTAGCAACAGAAATTATTATACATTTGTTACTATGAATTTTCTGAGTCAAATTATACTATTAGTACTAAAAGAATTTCCAGTTTCTCTATGCATAAACACTGAAAAATGTATTTCTCAGATTCATAAATGTTAACTGATTCATCCCCCTTATAGATACTGAGGGAAAAAATAGATAAACCAGGAATAGCAGTGTTATGAAACAAATTAATAGAAAACATATATAATGTTACTCACAAATCAAATTAAAATGTGGCTATGACTTAACAGCTTCTTCATTAGTATTTATATGAAAGATTGTCTCTGACAAACGTCTAACTTAATGAAGAGTAAACTGAACATGATTTGGGTGCTGGTTGTTCAACTTGCATATTTTAATAACCCAAGAATGAATGACTCAGTTTATGGTTTCAAATATGAATTAGGACGCAACCCAGATAATGAAGTCCTTCACCCACCACATCGTGATAACACAGTATCCATTGAAAAAACAACTTTAACTTTAAAAGTTTATGTTTCTTTGAATATTGATTTATACAGTACTGATCATAAAGCTATGGTCTCACTTAAAATGGGGTTTGTGAATTGAATTTTAAAAGATAAGGAACATAATTAGCTTTGCCACTGATTTATTCCTGGATAGGTGCATTCATTCTCCTTTCATTTTTGTTATCATTAGTACAATACACCATTAAAATATCTTGTAAAATTTTTTAAAAACAACCACACAATTTAACAGGAGAGAAAGTACTGAAATAAGTCTTGTTTAACAACAAAGAAAACAACTCTAAAAGATTTTTTAACTTTTTACAATAAAAATTTGAATAATTTGTAATATACTTTGCATGTGTATGCAATAACATAGTTGAAAAGCTAATGAGAGATTATATATGGAAAATTTCTTGAAAAAGGTAAATTAAATTCATTTTGCCTCCATATTTGGGCCATTTATTTTGTTTATATGAAACACTATCATATCTACTTTCCCCCATCAAGTAGATGTAAAATTACAGATAATTTTAGCTTTACTAGTATATTGTTTGTTTCTCTTAAAGTTATGACTTTTAATATTACATATTTGTAATAGGGAGGTGTAAAAATGAGTGCCAATTTAACCAGAGACCATAATTAGAGATTTACATAATTATCTAAATATATTATAAACTGATATTTTTAGTAATAAAAAGAAAAATCACTAAACTATTAAAAATTATAAAATAATACACTGAAAATTATGATCTTATAATTGTCTTTATGAACTTACACACTTGTTATTTCATGATTAAGTTTTAATAAATTTTCAGAAAATAATAAACATTTCAGAGTTGAATGCTTTCTAAACACTTATTATAGTGATATTTTAATCTTGAACAAAAGACGCCAAAAATGAACTAGTGGCTAAATAATCGAATACCGAGATCTGTTATATTTTGAAATTGCATCTAAATGCTTTTTAGTATAGATCACAAGTACTACACTTGCCCAGAGTAAATGAAATTTTTAATTCTATTAAGGAGAAAATATTTGGAGTATAATCTTCATTTTGCATTTAAAAAGTAATTTTCAGTGTTTGTTAAATAGAGAATATATTTTTTTCATAACTTACCAGTTATCAGCTCTTCTTGATAGTTTTTCCCATTTCTGCATTGAAATCTTCAACTAAACTGAGTTATCCAAATCTTCATGCTGCCTATCACTTTTCTGACATAGTAAATTTTTTGGATGTACAAGATATCACCTTTGAAGTCACAGCATAGTTTTTTTTTAAAGATAATGCGATTTTTTTATGTGTATGTGAGAGAAAGAGGAAGAGGAGAGAATGTACATATGCTTACAGCTTCTAATAGAAGTTAGAGTTATCAGATTCCCCAGGAGCTAGGATAAAGAGTTATAACTGTGGCTTTTGTCTGCAGGTCCTTGGCCCAGAAAGAGTCCCTGCTCCTGCACTGAGGAGATCCATTAAGAGTGGTAAGTGTGTGCCCACACTGAAACAGAGTACAGGTCCCCTCCAGTCCCTGCTGCAGGGGCTTCTTTGTTCCACATGACCCTTCCCACTACAAAGCCTGCCCTTTTGTCTGTGAGGTCTATGGCATCCATAGGATCCATCAAGAGGGGAAATAGATGGGCAGGTGCCAATGCAAGAATTCCTCCAACAACCTAAAAAGCAACATGACAACACCAGAATCCAGCGAACACACAACAGGAAGACTTGAACACCCAATCCAGGAGAAGTAGAAGAAATCGACCTTAAATGTAACATCATGAAAATAATCAAGGCCCTTAAACAAGATGTGAAAAACTCCTTTAAAGAAATGGATGAGAAGACAACAAAAAGTTAGAAGAAATGAATAAATTCCCCAAAGATACCCAAGAAAACCAAGAAAAAGCAATCAAGCAGGAAATGGAAAGAGTTCAAGACTTGAAGACTGAAATGGAGGCAAAAAAGAAAACACAAACCAAGTGATGGCTGGATATGGAAAATCTGGGTAAATGAACAGGAACTACAGAGTCAAGTATAACAAACAGAATACAAGAGATAGAAGAAAGAATCTCAAGCGCTGAAGATACTATAGGGGAAATAAACTCATTGATCAAAGAAAACAGCAAATCCAACAAATTCTTAACACAAAACATCCAGGAAATCTGGGACACCATGAAAAGACCAAACATAAGAATAATAGGGGTAGAAGAAGGAGAAGAATTTCAGCTCAAAGGCCCAGAAAATACATTCAACAAAATTATAGAAGAAAACTTTCCCAACCTAAAGAAGGATATTCCTATGAAGTACAAGAAGCATACAGAACACCAAACAGACTTGGTCAAAAAAATTTCCCTCACCATATAATAATCAAAACACAAAATATACAGAATAAAGAAAGAATATTAATAGCTGCAAAAAAAGGGTCAAGTAACATATAAAGGTAAGCCTATCAAAATTACACCTGACTTGTCAATGGAAACCATGAAAGCCAGAAGGTCTTGGATAGATGTGATGCAGACACTAAGAGACCATGGATGCAAGCCATGGTCCATCAATGGAGAAAACAAGATATTCCAGGACAAAAACAAATTAAAACAATGTGTAGATACAAACCCAGCCTTACAGAGTAATAGAAGGAAAACCACAACCCAAGGAAGCCAACAACACCCATAATAACAGAGACATCTGACAACCACCCACCAGCACAACTCAAAGAATGGAAACACACTATACTACCACCAAAAAAAAATAACCGGAGTTAACAACCACTAATTATTAATATCACTTAATATCAATGGACTCAATTCACCTATAAAAAGGCACAGGTTAAGAGAATGGATATAAAAACAAGATCCAACATTCAGCTTTTTACAAGAAACACACCTCAACCTCAAAGACAGACATTACCTCAGAGTAAAGGCTTGGGAAAAGGTTTTTCAATCAAATGGAACTAAGAAACAAGTGGGTATGGCTATCCTAATATCTAACAAAATTGATTTCAAACTAAAATCAATCAGAAGAGATGGAGAAGGACACTTTATACTCATAACAGGAAAGATTCATCAAGATGAAGTCTCAATCCTGAATATCTATGCCCCTAATATAAAAGCATCCACATATGTAAAAGAAACATTACTAGATCTCAAAGCACATCAAACACCACACAATAATAGTAGGAGATTTCAACACTCCTCTCACACCAATGGCCAGGTCAACAAGAAAGAAACTTAACAGAGAAGTAAGAGAACTAACAGATGTAATGAATCAAATGGACTTAACAGATATCTATAGAACATTCCACACAAATAGTAAATAATATACTTTCTTCTCAGCATCTCATGGAACCTTCTTGAAAACTGATCACATAATCAGTAACAAAGCAAACATCCAAAGATACAAAAAAATTGTACTAACCACGTTTGTACTATCAGATCACCATGGAATAAAGTTAGAATTCAACAACAATTCTACCCCCAGAAAGCCTAAAAACTCGTGGAAACAGAACAGTCAACTACTGAACCACTCCTGGGTCAAGGAAGAAATAAAGAAAGAAATTAAAGTCTTCCTTGAATTCAATGAAAATAAAGAAACAACATACAGTAACCTATGGGACATTATGAAAGCAGTGCTAACAGGAAAATTCCTAGCACTTAGTGCCCACATAAAGAAAATGGAGAAAGAACACATTAGAGACTTAACAGCACACCTGAAATCTCTAGAAAAAAAAAAGAAGCAGAATCACCTAGGAGGAGTAGAAGACTGGAAATAATCAAACTGAGGGCTGAAATCAACAAAATAAAAACACAGAAAACAATCCAAAGAATCAATGAAACAAAGAGTTGGTTCCTTGAGAAAATCAACAAGATCAACAAACCCTTATCCAAACTAATCAAAAGACAGAGAGAGAACACTCAAATTAACAAGTTCAGAAATGAAAAGGGGGACATAACAACACACACTGAGGAAATTTAAAAAATCATTATGTCTTACTACAGAAGCCTGTATGCCACAAAATTGGAAAATGTACAAGAAATGGACAGTTTTTTAGATAAATACCACATACTGAAATTAAATCAAGACCAGGTGAACAATTTAAATAGACCTATAAATCACGAGGAAATAGAAGCTGTCATCAAAAACCTCCCAACCAAAAAAAGCCCTGGACCAGATGGTTTTAATGCAGAATTCTACCAGAACTTCCAAGAAGAGCTAATACCTATACTCCTTAATGTGTTTCATATAAAAGAAACACAAGGGTCATTGCCAAACTCTTTTTATGATGCTACAATTACCCTGATACCAAAACCACACAAAGACGCAACCAAGAAAGAGAATTATAGACCAATC
>PVIU01028730.1:0-17147 GCA_004026605.1 Ondatra zibethicus
CTGAACTCTTGAGGTGGGAAATCTGTAATCTCCCTCCGTGGCGATTTCCCTCTACTCTCTCACTCATGCTTATTCACTCAGGCATTAATTCCATACTGTGCATTATGGCTTTATCTTGCTGCCCCAGATGTCCATGGTGGCCTTTGGAGTGCTCTCACTTGGCTCCTGAAGCCCTTCAACATCTCCTGTCACTGCGAGGTGGGGGCCTGGCTGAGCGCTTCTCCTTTCCTGACTGACGTCACAAGATGCTGCAGCCGCCTTCCTCTCCAGTCCTTATCCTAGAGCCAGGGCTCAGTTCTGTTCTACTCAGTTTTGATAATGTGAATCATTTCCATGCATTACCCACAATGCAGTTTGTTTTTGTTTTGAGATAAGGTCTCACTACGTCGCTCTGACCGGCCTGGGACTTTACTAGGTAGACAAAGGTGACCTTGAACTCACAGAGGTCTGCCTGCCTCTGCCTTCCCCAGCCTTTCTTACTATTTCTAATCATAACTACAGTGACACCCATTTTCAGTAATGCATAAATAGACATATTCATCTGCTATAGAAGCTATGAAGGTGCAGAACCTGAAACCTGGCAAGGCTAATGAGTGGATTTAGATAGAACCCATCTCTGTCCGGCAGGTCCATTGCCTTCCCACTGGGACTGTGAACAGAGTGGGGCTAGCTAAAGCAACTCTCTCTAAGTCTATTTGCATATACCACGAAACGTTGTAAACCTTTCTGTAAAAACATGTCCTAGCTGACCGCAGTGAACACTGGCAGGAACATAAAGATGATAAAACCACTTAACAGTTTCCTGGTTTCCGAAGCTATTTTCATTTCCATATGATTGTCACTTCCAGTCCCAGGCACTTATGACAAAGAAAATTAAGCCCACGAAACATTAGCGCACCATATTTACAGCAGCGTTGTTTTCAGTAACCCCAAGCTGGATCCACCCAAATCTTCATCAATAAGCAAATGGATGAACAAATTGTGGGGATCCAAATGACAGAAGACAGTTCAGCAGTGTAAGAAGGAACTCTGGAGGCAGGCAGTGTCCTCAAAGAATCTCACAGAAAACGTGCTGAGAAAAAGGAGCCAGACAGAAAAGAGCAGCATGTACAGGAAACTTCAGAACTGCTGAGACCAGTCTGAAGCCAACAGGAGCAGATCAGTGGGGGACGAGGGTGAGGCTAATAGGAAAGATGGGTAACAAAGGGAACTTTCTGTGGGGATGAGGAAGTTTGGTCTCTTGAATGTGTTTCTGGTTACGTGGGCTCCAAAACTGTTTGAACTATATAATCTAAAAAACAAACAAAGAAAAGGATGCCACTATGCAGCCCAGGCTAACCTTAAACTCATGATCCTCCAGCCTCAGATATCCCAAGGCTGAGATCACAGGCATGTACCACTATACCTGGTTGAATTCTACCTTTTTCTTTTCTTTCTTTTTTAATTTTTTATTCAAACAGGAGGATTTTAGCAAATGTGTATTATAGCTCAGTAACTTTTTTATTTTTGAGCATGTATTATGCACATGTACATGTACATATGTTGGATGGACCAGAAGTCAGCTCTGCCTGTTACTTCTCAGTAGCCATATCCATCCTGTTTATGTGTTTGTTTGTGATTTATTTATTTCCCTATTTGGGGACAGGGTCTTACATTGAGCCTGAGGTTCTGAGATTAGGTTAGACCAGATGACTAACAAACCCCAAAGAACCTATAGTTTCCATCTTCCCAGACCTGGGATTATAAATATATTCCTGCAAACTTGTCTTCTTACTGGGGTATTGTGTCTTCATGCTTACCTGGCATGTTCTTTACCATCTGAACTATCTGCCTAGCCCTCAGTTAAGCTGGTTAAAGAAAATAACAAGGGCTATGTATATCTGTATACACACACAGCCCAAACAAAAACTTATATAATAAATATATGAATTTATACCTTATATTTGTATAGAAATGTGTATGTATCTATTGGTATAGGAGGTCCTTCTGTCTATGTGTTGCTTTCATTGGTTTAATAAAGAAACTACCTTGGCCTTTTGATAGGGCAGAACTTAGATAGGTGGAGTAGACCGAACTGAATGCTGGGAAGAAGGGCAGTGTGGCAGATGCCATGAATCTCCTGCCTGAGACGAACGTAGGTTAGAATCTTGCTGGTAAGCCACAGTCATGTGGTGATACACAGATTTAATAGAAATGGGTTAATCAAGATGTGAGAGTTAGCCAATAAGAGGCTAGAGCTAATGAGCCAGGCAGTGATTTAATTAATACAATTTCTGTGTGATTATTTTGGGTGTAAGCTAGCTGGGCAGTTGGGACAAATAAAGGGGCCCTGCTCCCTACAACAATCTATGAATACAAATAT
The DNA here is from genome assembly GCA_004026605.1 of Ondatra zibethicus. Taxonomy (NCBI): domain Eukaryota; kingdom Metazoa; phylum Chordata; class Mammalia; order Rodentia; family Cricetidae; genus Ondatra; species Ondatra zibethicus. Next base: position 2,363 of record PVIU01028730.1, read on the forward strand.
ATATGTATACATATATATACACATACATGTATATATTCATATATATGTATATATACATAAAAATTTTCTCCTAGGAATCTAAAATGGCTGAAAGACACTTAAGTAAATGCCCAACATCCTTAGCCATCAGAGAAATGCAAATCAAAACAACTCTAGGATTCCATCTTACACCTGTAAGAATGGCCAAGATCAAAAACACTCATGACAACTTATGCTGGAGAGGTTGTGGAGTAAAGGGAATTTTTTTTTTTTTTTTTTTGCTTGTGGGAATGCAAGCTGGTACAACCCCTTGAATGTCAGTGTGGTGATTTCTCAGAAAATTAGAAAACAACCTGCCTCAAGACCCAGTAATACCACTTTTTGGTATATATCCAAAGGATGTTCAATCATACCACAAGGACATGTGCTCAACTATGTTCATAGCTGTATTATTTGTCATAGCCAGAACCTGGAAACAACCTAAATGCCCCTCAACCAAAGAATGAATAAGGAAAATGTGGCACATGTACACAATGGAGTACTACACAGCAGAAAAAATTAATGACATTTTGAAATTTGTGGGCAAATGGATGGATCTAGAAAACATCATATTGAGTGAGGTAACCCAGACCCAGAAAGACGAATATCATATGTACTCACTCATAAATGGCTTTTAGACATAAAGCCAAAAAGGGAACGAAAGAAAGAAAGAAAGAAAGAAAGAAAGAAAGAAAGAAAGAGCGAGCCTACAAACCACAATCCCAGAGAACCTAGATAACAATGAGGACCCTAAGAGAGACTTACATGGATCTAATCTACATGGGAAGTAGAAAAAACAAGATCTCCTGAGTAAATTGGGAGCATAGGGACCATGGGAAAGGGTAGAAGGGGAGGGGAGAGAAAAGGAGGGGAGTGGAGAAAAATATATAGTTCAATAAAATCCATAAAAAAGAAAAGAAAAAAAGTTTTCTCCTAGGAAAGAGCAAGGCTTTTTTCTGCACATCCCTAAGCAGAACTGTCTTAAACTTCTGCAACACAGTTCACCTTTGCTTTTAGACCTGATACAGAATTTGTCAACCCCAAAATAAACCTGGTGAGCCTGAACATTACAGGTGATCAGAATAGAGTCAAAATGAATCAATGTATCAGCTTCAGGTGTTGCAAGTTTCAGTGGATGTCTTGGGCAGTTCTTCACAAACATCTAGTGAACCACTTCTCACGTTGCTCTTTTTTTTTTTTTTAAGTGCGTGTGTCTGTGTGCAAGCTCCATGGCATGCTCATCAAAGTCAGAAACAACTTCTTAAAGGAGCCAGAGCTCTTCTTACATCGTGTTGGTCCTGTGTATCAAGCAAAGGTTGTCAGGCTTGGCAGCAGGCGCCTTTACCCATGGAGCCAGCCGGCCAGCCCTCACAATCAAGGTCTCCAGCCCCAACCACCCACCTCAGCGTTCTTCAGACTTCACACTTTGAAAGTATGCTACTACTCCTGCCCCCAGTCCCACCCCACTCCCCAGCCCCTCCTCCCAGCCCCACCCCACCCGCCAGACCACAGCCAGGATTTGTCCAGAAAGTCTGCCTGAGTTCCCAATAGGTAGACTGTGAGCCACTTACTAGGTTACGTTTAGACCTAGTAAGAAGAGCTAAGAAGCTGGGGAGGCTGGGGAGACGGCTCAGTGGGTAAGGTGCTAGAGATGTGAGGACCTGAGTTCAGGTCTTTAGCACCCATGTAAAAAGTTCACTATGGAGTGTAGCGTGGTGGTGGGGACCAAACCAGGGCTCCATGCATGACTAGGCAAGCAAACACTCTACATTAAATCCCAGGCCACAAGCCCCAGTGCCAATCCCTATCCTTAAATTCCCCCCACACAACAGGAGATTCAGAAAAACATCTGGAAGTAGGTGCGGAGCTGGATCCAAGTTCCCAAGAGTAAACACGTTCCCAGATCAAGGACAACCCTATCCTCCACAAACCCTAGAGACAGAAAGAAGGGGTGAGGAATCGGACTGTGTGCAATACACTTTCAATAAACACAATGGCTAAAGTTATGGAAGTGTTCAGTGCTGCGTGGGGGTGGGGGAGCAGGAAGAGGGGGGAAAAACAGGAAGAGGAACAAGCTGATTCATCATGCGAAGGGGCTGGAGCTGGTCCTGAGCACATTAGCAGCCCTCTCAGATACGGAGTCCCTGGAACAGGAGCCGGACAGCCCCGTGGCTACCTCATTACCAGACAAAAGTAGAGAAAGTGACAGGTTAGGGAAAAGCAAGAGTGATTAAGGAATGGAAGAATCCATGAGTGAAGATGAAGAAATAATTACACACAGTTCAACTAACTCATAAATCAAGGGCGATCGCTCCATTTATAAACACAGCAAGGTGAAAAGAATCAGAGAGAAAACAATGGCTAGAATTAAGTGAGTACCGAAAGCTGAAAGTGGCAAGAGAGCCACTGTGAAAATCCACCTCCCGAGGGAAAGCGATAGAGTCCCGTAGATGTGGGGAGGGGGGTTAAAACAAGAAAACTGGACGAAATCTTACCGAAGGCATGGTAGGGAGAGCGGCCGGCTCTGGTCCCAGTGGCAAAGCAGCCCCAAGGCAGAAGCAGTTCCGGGACAGCCCCTAGATACCTCTCCCCTGGAGCCCTGAGAGAAAGGCTTGGCATACTGGCTTTACCCACTGTTGCGGTGGGAGGATTAACTGCAGGCACCGCAGCTTCTCCCCCACAGGCTATGACTGGGGCACAGACGGGCCCTTTCCACCTCTGGAGTCATTTACTCTAGGGATTTTTTTTCCTTTTCTGTTTTGCTGGAGATAGGGTCTCACATAGCCCTTGAACTTGCTATGTAATTGAGGATAACCTTAAACTTCTGATCCTCCTGCCTCTTCTCCAAGTGCTGAGATTACTAGTGTGTGTGCTACCAACTCTGTTGGTTTATGTGGTACTGAGGTCTTTGGCATGCTAAGCAAACACTTTACCAATTGAGTTACCAAGCTGGAGGAATTTTCTTTTAATAAAGTTTGAAACTGCCTTAGAAGACTGGGCACTGTTGCCCAGACAAAAGAAGACCAGGGTTGCTGTCTCTTTGAGATCAAAACATTTTGCCTAATATGTGACGAACCATTGTTTCAATAAAAATATTTAAACTTATTATTTGTGTGTCCATAAATATGTGCTCCAGCACATATGTGGGGCTCAGAGGGCGACTTCTGGAAGTTGGTTTTCTACTTCCACTTGTGGGTCCTGAGGAAAACACAGTCCCCTGGGCTTAGCAGCAAATGTCTTTTACTGGCTGAGCCACCTGATCGCCCTCCTTTTTGATTTTCTTTTTTTTTTCTCTGTCTCCTCCTCCTGTCCTCTCTCCTCCTACTCAAAGTCTCCTTCTCTTCCCTTCCTCCCCCTCTTCCTCTTCCCTGTCTCCTCTTCCTCCTGTTCTTCCCCCTCCCTCCATCTCTTCTTCTTCCTCTCCTCCCTCCTCCTCTTCCTCCTCTCTGCTCTTTCTCCTCTTCCTTCAAGAGCTGATTCTTGTCCTGAAATTCTTCACAGAGGGAAGAATTTCACATATATATATGAAAGCCAGAGGATAACCTTGGGTAGCATTCTTCAGGTGCCATCTATCTTGGTGAGGTGTGGTGTGGTGTGTGTGTGTGTGTGTGCGTGCGCACTCGCGCATGTGTGTGTATGTGTGTGTACATATTGGGGGAGTACACATGTTTGCATGTGCATATAGAGAGACCAGAAGTCAACTCAACCTCGGGTATAATTCCTCAGAAACTGTCTACCTTATTTTTTGAGACAGAGTCTCTCGTTGGCCTGACATTCACAGATGAGGCTAGGCTGCTGGGCAGTGTGCAGGGATCTGCCATGTCTATTTCTGCAGTGCTGGGATTACAAATGTGTGCCTTCATGCCTGTCTATTTATAAGGGTTCTGGGGATGAAAATCAGGGTCCTCTTGTTGATGCAGCAAGCACTTTACCAACTGAGCCATCTCCCCAGTCCTGTACTTCCAGTTTTGAATTAAGAGTTTGTCCCAGGCTAGTCATGATGCTCAACAGTGTGGCCTGGTCCCCCCAGATCAGGAGGACAGCCAGCTGAGACTAAGTATGCCATGTCAGATAGGATGTCATGCAGGGGCACTTGTTGCATCTTCCAAATGTGATCTTTTTCAAAATGGGGTTGTGCTGGCTAGTTTTATGTCAACTTGATGCAGGCTAGAGTCATCTGAGAGATGGGAACCCCAACTGAGAATATGCCTCCAGCAGATAAATGAGGGAGGGCCCAGCCTATTGTGCGTAGGGCCATCCCTCGGTTGGTGCTCCTGGATTGTGTAAGAAAGCTGGCTGAACAAGCATGGAGAACAAATCAGTCAGCAGCACCTCTCCATGGCTTCTACATCAGCCCCTACCTCCAGGTTCCTGCCCTGTTTGAGCTCCTGCCCTGACTTCCTTCAATGATGGGCTACGATGTGGAAGTGTAAGCCAAATAAACCCTTTCCTACTCAATTTGCTTTTGATCATGGTGTTTTCTCACAGCAATAGTAGCCCTGACTAAGGTTTACTGAGCCACAACCCAACTCTATCATAAGTTAAGAAGCCTCTGTGCTTTGAATGGATTTGAAGGAGGCAGGTAAATGATGGTGCCTTCCCTAGAACTGAACCTCAAGAAAAAAAATCCAAAGCAATAGATAAGCAGAAAAAAAACCCACAAAAACCTAATCAAGCTTGTCTTATAAGCCCACTGGGCCCTTAACTCCAGGTTTCTTCCATTATTATCAGTGTTCCATAAAGGTACAGCCTCAGCTGTGCAAGGAAATAAATAGAAGAACGATGTGGAGGAAAGAAAGACCCTGTGGCAGATTGAGCTAAACAAACATGTGACATAAATTATAAGCTTATTGAGGGCAGGGGCCTCGTCTACACATTGTGCTCAGTTTTCTCTACACAGTACTCTAAGCATTCAAGGGATAAATGACTCCCGCGCCCAAGTCAAACATTTTAAAACAGCGGCAATTCCCACAGGCTGTGCTTCGGCCCTTTTTCAATTTCTCTCCTTACACTCTTAGCGATTCCCCCCTCCCTCACATACAAGCACTCCAAGTTTCTCATCTGACATGCATCTCAGAACTGCCGACAGGCTTTAAATGAACTAAGGGACACACTATAAGGCCAGCTGTGGAACTCTGGACTCAACTTTTGAGTATGTGGCTGAGGGGGTTGACCGGAGCGTGCTGGAAGCCCGGGCGCAGCGTCTTGGGAGCCACCTTTCATGTTTGTGTTTATTCACTGAACCAGTATCGATGACAAACACAGACTATGTGCAAGGCTCCACATGAGCGGAGAAGAATGAAAATCCACAGGACTCTAGAGACAGAGGTCTTTTGGACAGGTGGGGTACAGTCCACACAGCCACAGGTCCATAAGATGTTTCAGTTAGCAACAAACAAAACACACAGAGACACAGGATAACACACACACACACATACACACAAAGAAAGAAAATGGAGGGAAAAAAGATAAACCAAAGGTCAACTTCACCACTATACTCAGGAGTGCTAGACTTGTGTTCAGCAGTGTTGTGGGATAATCTTTCTGTACACTGTGAAGCTGTGACTGCCAAGTCACCTTCTGACTGGTTTAATAAACAGCTGCACAGATAATAGCTGGCCAGAGAGACTAGGCAGTGCTTCTGGGAAGAGGAAAGGTGGGGAATTTGCCACCGTGGAGGAAGTGGGACACACAAGTACTGAGCAGAGGTAACAATCCATGTAGCAGAATGTAGATTAATATAGAGGGGTTAATTTAAGATTTAAGAGCTAGTTGGGAACAAGCCTAAGCTAAGGCTCAGCTTTCATAATTTATAAGACGCCTCCATGTCATTATTTGGGAGCTGGTGATCCAAAGACAGTCCAACTGCAACTCATTTGGTGCCCTATACTGGGTGCCAAAAGTTGTTCTCTGTCAACTTGGTGGCAGCACCTGAATCTACTGATACTCTGATGTCAGCACCCCACTGCTCAGGATTGCTGGCCCGTTGGTACTGGTTCAACCACAACCATCAAATGTAGGGTTTTGGTTTTTCAAGACAAGATTTCTCTGTGTAACAGTCCTACTCTCCTGGAGATAGCTCTGTAGCCCAGGCTGGCCCTGAACTCAGAGATCCGCCTGCCTCTGCCTCCTGGGTGCTGGGATTAAAGAGGTGTGCCACCACCGCCCGGCCCAATTCTTCTCTATCATTCTATTTGCCAATAAAACCCAGGAGTCAGATGTTGGGGTGAAAACCGTTTAGATCAGAGAAGCCAAGAAGCAATCAGCTGACCTTCCTTGTTGGCAAAAGAATTCTCTCTCCACTCATCCCAAACCGAAAAAAAAAAAAAAGCAGATCTGTATGTCCTCCCTACTCCTTCCTGTGTATCTCTCTGTTTGTATTCCTGGCGTCCCTGGCTTCTCTGTGGCTAATTCCTGTCAACTAGGCACTGGCTCTTCCTCTTGACCCACGTTTGATTTTATTAATACCATCTTAGAGTTTCACAGTGCAATCAAATATCCTGCAACATAGCAGTATATAAAAAAAATACTATATCATGATCAAGTTGTGCTAAGTATAGAAATGACGGTGTGATTTAACATCGAAGATGCTTCTGGGTACTAATGGCACTTGCCTGTCATCCCAGTGACCTGGAGCCTGGAGCAGGAGGATTCCAGTTTTAGGTCAATTTGAGATATTGAGTTTGAAGCCAGCCTGGACTATTCTCGCAAAAAGAAATAACAATTAATATAATTAGCCACATTCATACACACAAAGGAAAAATCACATGATTAAAGGATCACAGAAAAAAAAAACACTTGCTTTCCTATTACCAAGTCATCCTCTACCTGGGCGTAGAGAGAGGGATCAGTGGCTCAGAGCACTGGCTGCTCTTGCAGAGGACTTGTGTTCAGTTCCCCAGGTCCCAGCACCCACATGGCAACTCACAATTGGCTTTAACTTCCAGTTCCAGAAGATCCAATGCTTTTTCCTGGTCACCATGTGTACTTCGCACCCATGGTGCACAAGCATACAGGGAGGCAATGGGTACACATAAAAATAAACAAACCTGTAAAAATGTTTCTACCCGATAGTTTCTTAAATTATTGTAAATTATGTGTGTGTGTCTGTGTGTGGGCATATGCATGTAAGGACAGGTGCCTTTTCAGGCAAGAGCCGTCAAATCCCCCTGGAGCTGAAGTTACAGCCCGTTGTGAGCCACCTGACATGGGTGCTGGAAAATTGACTTGGGTCCTCTGAAAGAGCATTATACTCTCTTAACTACTCACCCTCTCTTCAGCCCCTGACAGAGTTTTGTTTTTTTTTTTTTTTTTTTTTTAAAAATCATGGTAAGTTTTAGTCTCCAAAATGAAATTTTAGGAACACTCTTTTAAAAGCAGTACCAAGAAAAAAAGTCCACATCGGCTCCCTTTCTACTGGGTGAGTCTATCCAGTGCAATAAGGAAAGCGTTAAGTTTGGGACCGGAGACATAACAGTGACTTTTGTTAGAGTTAATGTAAATCTGTAAAAACAGGCGATTTCATACATAAGTTGCTAGAATTAATTTCAAAGTTCTTACATTAAAACTTGACAAGGTACATGAAGAATATAAACTAGTTATATAATGTGCTCCAGAAGAAATCAGAAAGAGTTTTGAGTTTGTTTTGTTTGATTGTTTGTTATTGATGATGGTGGTGGGTTTTTTTTTGTTTTTGGGACAGGTTTTCTCTGAGTAGCCCTGGCTGTCCTGGAACTCACTCTGTAGCCCAGGTTGGCCTCAAATTCACAGAGCTACACCTGCTTCTGCCTCCTGAGTGCTGAGATTAAAGGCGTGTGCCACCTCTGCCCTGCGGAAAGCATAGTTTTAATAGAAGCCACTTATAGAAAGTATCAGTAATTAAGTGTTTAGGAATCAACATAATATAAGAAGCAGAGGACCTTTGTAAAGAGAGATAAATTAGCCTCATTGAAAATATGAAACAAGCCGAGTGGTGGTGGCGAACGCCTTTAATCCCAGTACTCGGGAAGCAGAGGTAGGCGGATCTCTGTGATTTCAAGGCCAGCCTGGTCTACAGAGTGAGTTTCAGGACAGGCTCCAAAGCGACAGAGAAATCCTATCTCAAAAAAACAAAAGAAAAGAAAATATGAAACAATATTTAATATAGAAAGAAGAGCTGTATTCTTAGATTAACCTGTGGTTTAAAAAGGAGTCAGATATCTTCATGCGTATCTAGATTCAATTCAAGCTCAGTCAGATATCCCAAAGTGATTTTCAGGTAATTGGACAAGCTAGTTCTAAAGTTTATATGAAAGGGTGGGCTCTCAAAGCACCCCGAGCATTACTGATAAAAAGGATAAAGTGCAAAATCAAAATGACAGTGAGCCAGACGTGGAGGTGCACAGCTGCAGAGAGGACGAAGAGTGGAGGGGCTGGGGCTATCGAACCAGAACTTGGCTCAAGCAAACAAAAACACACAATTCATAGCAAGATTCCATCTTGCTCCACTTAGAATGGCTATTGCCAACAGTAAAAATGCAGCAAACACTGGCGAGGGTTTGAGGGAAGGATCCTTTACAATGTTGATAGGAATGCAAATTGACACGCCATTATAGAAAACAATATGGACATTCCTCAAAAACTCAAGAACTTCCATACAATGCAGCGATTCCAGTCTTGCATATATATTTGAAGGAGATGAGATGAACTTTCGAAGAAATCCCGTCACCCCATGTTTACGGTAGCACTTTGGCATCGCCAAGGTAGGAAACAGCTTAGGGGCCATCAGCAGCTGAGTGGACAAAGAGAATGTGGAAAATATATGCAATGCAGTATTATTTTGCCACAAAGAAGAATTAAATTGTGTCATTTATAGTGAAATGAATGAAACAGAAGGACACATGAAATAGAGTCAAACATGAAAGTAGGTTAGTGATGGCCGAGGCTTGGGAAGAATGCAAGAGTGGTGTGGGAGGAAGGAGGTTGGACTGGATCAATGCACCCTTGCTACATGTACGGGTGGATCACACTAAACCCCACCATTAATGCATCCTTACACAAAAGTGGGGTGGCTTTGTTTTTTGTTTTGTTTTTTAAATTAAGGCAAGCTGGGCAGTGGTGGTGCACGCCTTTAATCCCAGCACTTGGGAGGCAGAGGCAGGCGGATCTCTGTGAGTTCAAGGCCAGTTCCATGACAGACTCCAAAGCCACAGAGAAACCCTGTCTCGAAAAACCAAAAAAAAAAAAAAAAAAAAAAAATTAAGGCGAAAAGGCTTGTCCTACTATATATATATGTAAGTCATAGTAAAGCAACCCAGTATAAAGGTACAGAGTGAACAAATGCCCAGTGGCATTAAGCAGACTGCCCCAAAGCAGAAATAATACACACATATACGGACAGTTGACCTGGTTCATGGTAGACAGCAGTGCGGACCATGAGAAACAGGATAAATTCTCCAGTGAATGGTGCCCACAACTTTGATTTCCTATGCCACTTTATCCAAAGTGACTTCTGCAGGAATTAAAAGCAAGAGTTGGCAAGGCAATGCTTTATAATTATATATATCTTGTTGCTCTGAGGACCAGCTCAGGAATTGAGGCAGAGCCATTGAGTCGGTGGACTAATCACTCAGTTTGGCTTTTCTATCTGAGGAAGTAAAACGATTCTCTGGGACTAGCAAATGGGCAAACTTAACTCTCTGGGGCCAGCAAAAAAGGGACACACACCCACCCCTTTAGGGTCTTTCTATCATCTCTCTCTCATCTCTTTATTGTTTTTCTTACCTCTATTCAGATGTTTCCCTTCTGTCTGTTCTTAATTTTCCCTCACAGCTTATATACCCCAGCAAAATCTTTCAAGCAGTATAAAAATTACAATGTGGTTACAATCTATTTTTTAAGTGAATGATTACAACAAATATAAGTAAAAAAAATGTTTTCCATATCCCTTCCATGACTGAACATTTTATGTGTTACAGGTGAAAAACAAATTATCCCCAAGAACCCACATACATTCATGCCCAAGAAACTTGATATAGGGTGTAAGCAAGCAAGGTATTTTTCTCGGCCAGTTCTTTTACTGGCAGGCTGCATTTTGCAGCTACAAAGAAAGGATCAATCACTTTATTATTTATCTCAGAAGGTAATCTTATGAAAAATCTTAAAAGAATCACAACTCTAAACTTTTACAAATGGAAAACACTCAGCTTTGTTTAAACGCTCAGGGTGCATCTCTTCTCATCAACAGCTTTTTATTAAATCAGATCAGGAAGCTGAGGGCAGAACGGGAACAAGGAATTAACCATCACCTTCAATCACCAACCCGTCTTAGCAAGAAAGGTACATCAGCCAGCAATAGCCAGGCTGCCATTGTTTTGTCCCCTGACCTCAATGAGTCCCTCACTCAGCTCTTAAAATTATGCTTTTCTAAACTTCAAATTGTTCCCTGGGATTTTCTACCTCAAAGTCATTAACAAAAACTTCTTTTTTTTTTTTAAAAAAGTGCATTGATGTTTTGTCCTTATTCATATTTATGTGAGGGTGTCAGATTCCCTGGAACTATAGTTACATGCAGTTGTGAGCTGCCATTTGGGTGCTGGGAATTGAACCCAGGTCCTCTGGAAGAGCAGTCAGTGCTTTTAACCGCTGAGCCATCTCTCCAGCCCCAACAAAAACTTCTTAACCTAACCTTACTAACAATTCTGCTTGTCTAAATTCTTTCTAAGGTTGGTTGTTGAATCATTAATCTCCAGTAGCAAGGCTCAGAAAAAGCCAATCACTATATTTTAAGCACCAGTAACACTTACCAGCGAGGGGCTAGAAACTCCCTGAGAGTTTTCATTCAGCCCACAGATTATGAGGGTGTGGTGACCACTAAGGCAACAATCAGCTGTGCTCAATATCAGTATGAGGTCCTCAGGACACGTAGTCCTCAAGACATGCTTTGCTTCTCCAAGGCTCACTCAGGCATGGCTTTGTCAACTGCCCTGCCGTGCTCCATGATTTCCAGTGCTGCCTGCTGGTCCCTCGCATGCCCGCCCCACCATGACAATAACTTATATTATCAACATATATCTTTCTTTCTTTCTTTCTTTCTTTCTTTCTTTCTTTCTTTCTTTCTTTCTTTTTTTGGTTTTTTTGTGTAGCCTTGGCTATCCTAGAATTAGCTCTGTAGACCAGGCTGACCTGGAACTCACAGAGACTATCTCTGCCTCCTGAGTGTTGGAATTAAAGGCGTGCACAACCTCCCTACTTGCCCCCCCCACTTCAAACATATATCTTAAAGAAAGTGAAAAGTTAAGTTACAAATCATGAAGAGATATTTGGAATGCATATATTAATAATTAATCAAGGAACCCACAGAAACTTTAGAGCTGTCTACATGTTCATTCCTTGTCTCTCACGGTTTTCCCAAATGTCAAAGGCTTTGGTTCAGTGGATTGAACATTTATTTACCACACAAGCTTGATTCCCAGAACCTGCATAAAAACTGAATGTGTCAGTGAGCACCACGGTCCCAGTACAACTACCGTGAGATGGAATAGGAGACAGGACAATCCCAGACGCCCTCAGGCCTGCTAGTTTGCCTCAGACAAGGTGGAGTGTGAGGACGGACACCTGTGGCTGTCAGTCTCCTGACCGCCAATGCACACACACAGGTGGATAAAATGTGTGTGCGTGGAGGTATGTATGCGTCATTGGCAGTTTCTATAAACTTGCAAGTGAGGCCAGGAATTTCAACCTATTTTCTTAATAATATATAATACAGAAGAGAGTACCTGGCACATGGTAGGTGTTTAATAAATGTTTATTAACTCAATAAAATTCCTCAAGTCAATAGTAAAAAACCAGCAATGCAATAGAAAAATGAGCAAAAGATTTAAGCAGTCATTTCCCAAAATAAAAAAAAACTTGTCAATAAACATACCAAAAGAGACTTGAGTTTATTAATAAACAGAGAAATACAAAATCAGACCAAGAAAGGAGATATTAGCTTCCGTCTAGAAGATGGCCCTGACAGCATTGGCAAGAGGAGCAGAGAGAGCTCCCAGCACAGCTGCTGGCTGCGGTGGCACTGGGATAAACTCAGGATTCTCTTGTAAAGGCGACCGTGTGCCCAGCCCATGTTTCCATTACCATATGATTACATTTAGAATCGGGAACAATGCACCTCAAACTGCCGGACGTGGACAGGTGCCTGTGTGTGAATGCTCTTACAGAAGCATGGACATTCAGACTAATCATTAAGAAGAAAACAACAACAACAAAAATCAATGTTATATTTCCACAATATAACATTGTGTAAGGCAATTCTCTGAGGCAAGCTAGTAGGCCTGAGGGCATCTGGGATTGTCCTGACATGTTATATTTACTTTTACTCTTTAGATATTTTCTTATTTTTAATATTTATTGAGCTCTACATTTTTCTCTGCTCCCCTCCCTGCCTCTCCCCTCCCCACTTCAATCCTCCCCCAATGTCCCCATGCTACCAATATACTTAGGAGATCTTGTCTTTTTATACTTTCTACTTCCCATGTAGATTAGATCTATGTAAGTCTCTCTTAGTGTCCTGATTGTTGTCTAACTTCTCTGGGATTGTGATTTGTAGGCTGACTTTCTTTGCTTTATGTTTAAAAACCACCTATGAGTGAGTACATGTGATAATTGTCTTTCTGGGTCTGAGTTACCTCACTCAATGTTTTCTAGCTCCATCCATTTGCCTGCAAAATTCAAGATGTCTTTTTTTTTTCTGCTGTGTAGTACTCCATTTTGTAAATGTATTACATTTTTCTTATCCATTCTTCGATCGAGGGGCATTTAGGTTGTTTCCAGGTTCTGGCTATGACAAACAAAGCTGCTATGAACATAGTTGAGCACATGTCCTTGTGGCACGATTGAGCATCCTTTGGATATATACCCAAAAGTGGTATTACCGGGTCTTGAGGAAGGTTGTTTCCTAATTTTCTGAGAAATTGCCACACTGACATCCAAAGGGGTTGTACCAGCTTGCATTCCCACCAGCGATGCAGAAGTGTTCCCTTTTCCCCACAACCTCTCCAGTATAAGTTGTCATCAGTGTTTTTGATTTTGGCCATTCTTACAGGTGTAAGATGGAATCTCAGAGTTGTTTTGATTTGCATTTCTCTGATGACTAAGGATGTTGAACATTTCCTTAAATGTCTTTCAGCCGTTTTAGATTCCTCTGTTGAGAGTTCTCTGTTTAGGTCTGTACTCCATTTTTTTTTTTTTACTGGATTATGTGATCTTTTGGTGTCCAGTTTCTTCAGTTCTTTGTATAACTTGGAGATCAGACCTCTGTCTGATGTGGGGTTAGTGAAGATATTTTCCCATTCTGTAAGCTGTCGTTTTGTCTTGTTGACCGTGTCCTTTGCTTTACAGAAGCTTTTCAGTTTCAGGAGGTCCCATTTATTAATTGTTTCTCTCAGTGTCTGTGCTGCTGGGGTTCTATTTAGGAAGTGGTCTCCTGCGCCAATGCATTCAAGTGTACTTCCCACATTCTCTTCTATAAGGTTCAGTGGGCTGGCTTTATGTTGAGCTCTTTGATCCATTTGCCTTGAGTTTTGTGCATGGTGATAGATATGGGTCTATTTTCATTATTCTACATGTTGATATTCAGTTATGCCAGCACCACTTGTTAAATATGCTTTCTTTTTTCCATTTGATATTTTTTGCTTTTTTGTCAAATATCAGGTGTTCAAAGATGTGAGGATTGATATCCAGGTCTTCTATTTGATTCCATTGGTCCTCCTGCCTGTTCTTATGCCAGTACCAGGCTGTTTTCAGTACTGTGGCTCTGTAGTAGAGTTTGAAGTCAGGGATTGTGATGCCTCCAGAAGTTCTTTTATTGCCCAGTATTGTTTTGGCTGTCCTGGGTTTTTTGCTTTTCCAAATGAAGTTGAGTACTGTTCTTTCAAGGTCTTTGAAGATTTTTGTTGGGATTTTGATGGGCATTGCATTGAATCTATAGATTGCTTTCGGTAGGATTGCTATTTTTACTATATTAATTCTGCCTACCCAAGAGCATGGGAGGTCTTTCCACTTTCTGGTGTCTTCTTCAATTTTTTTCTTCAAGGATTTAAAGTTCTTGTCATACAAGTCTTCCACTTGTTTGGTTAGAGTTACTCCGAGATATTTTATGCCATTTGGGGCTATTGTGAAGGGTGTTGATTTTCTGATTTCTTCCCCAGCCCTTTTATCATCTGTGTACAGGAGGGCTACTGATTTTTTTGAGTTATTCTTGTATCCTGCTACATTACTGAAAGTGTTTATGAGTTGTAGAAGTTCCTTGGTAGAATTTTTGGGATCACTTATGTAAACTATCATATCATCAGCAAACAGTGAGAGTTTGACTTCTTCTTTTCCAATTTGTATCCTCTTGATCTCCCTTTGGTGTCTTATTGCTCCAGCTAGGACCTCAACAACTATATTGAATAGATATGGAGAGAGTGGACAACCTTGTCTTGTTCCTGATTTCATTGGAATCGCTGGGAGTTTTTCTCCATTTAGTTTGATGTTGGCTGTTTGCTTGCTGTATATTGCCTTAATTATGTTTAGGTATGTTCCTTGTATCCCTGCTCTCTCCAAGACCTTTATCATGAAGGGATGTTGTATTTTGTCAAATTCTTTTTCGGCATCCATCACGTGCTTTTTATTTTTCAGCTTGTTTACATTGATAGATTTTCGTATGTTGAACCATCCCTGCATCTGTGGGATGAAGCCGACTTGGTCATGGTGGATCATGGTTCTGATGTGTTCTTGGATTCCATTT
>PVIU01028731.1:0-18541 GCA_004026605.1 Ondatra zibethicus
TTGGGTTCACCTAGGTATTCAGCTTCTCTGGGCTTGCGAGCTAAGTGCTTGGTGACCTTTATTTTATAGCTAGGGTCCACTAATGAGTGAGTACATACCATAATCATCTTTCTGGGTTTGGGTTACCTCACTCAGGATAGCGTTTTCTATTTCCATCCATTTGCATGCAAACTTCAAGATGTCCTTGTTTTTTGCTAGAACAATCATCTACAAATCTAAACATGAAAAAGTGTTTATCGCCTCTAGCTTATATTAGCCCACTCAGTGTATTCATATAATGATTTGGGTCAAGTAAAAATGACTTGATTTGGCATAAACCACGTTGCATGCTCTAAAACCTGACTAACTCTGTACCCTCACCCAATAAAGTCTCCCCCAAATCTCAATATGTCAGTCATAAGAAATTACTTTCAGCTGGCATTCGTTGTTCTCTTTACTTGAGGCACCTTCTGTCATATGTCTCTTAGCCCTCCCTACCCACACACTATTATCCCTTTTCCTGATAGTTCATATTCATCTTTCAAGTCTCTGATTACATGTTTACTTTGAAAGTACTATGTATGATAGCCTTATGATATACATTTGTGACTCTGCAGATCTTAATCATAGAACATAAATCATTTTAACCTCTCCTTGACTTAAATTCATAGTCTAATTTTACTACATTATGAACTCACTAAAGGTTGGAACGGTTTCTTTTCACTTTTCTTAGCAGGTTAATACAGTAGCTAATACTGCTAGCTCTGAAATGTCCATTTGGCTTCAATGGACTATCTATCACCTTGTATTAGTGCCACTATTGCACCCTTAGAGATACCTTGCAGTGCTTATTATTGTTGTAGTTGATAGGTGTCACAACTGGGAAGACTTTTGAATATGTTCCTCCCTTGGTGCCTTGAATAGCACCTTCCAGCACTATGAAAGAAAGACAAATGGTGCATGTTCTCTGTGATTCTTATATTCAAATATTGAAGATATGAGTGCACAACATGTGTGACCTAAGAAACCAATAAAATAAATGGGGTACATGGGGAAGGGGGTAAAATTGCTAGGAATGAGGTTATATGAAGGGAGAAATGGGAAAAAAGTTGGAAGGAACTTTAATTGAGGAAGAGCGAGGCAAGTCAATATAGAGTGAGAGGAAGGGAAGATATGTATAAATAGCACTAAGTGTGTTCGAAAAAAATCCATAAGTAATCCTATTTTATATGTACCTAAAATTTCATATAATACACATAACTGCATCTTATAAATAGTATGCAGTTTAAATGAAATTATGCCACTTGGTGTGATAACGCTTCCCAAAGAGTCATAGACTAGCTAACAAAAATCCCACTACCAGACATGAGAAACCTCCTTTAGTGTTGTTGGTCAGAGGGTTCAAGAAACACTCAAAATAATATAGAATATGGCTATTGAATTTGTTTGTCTCCGGGAGGCTGAAGTTAATTTCCTATTACTGATGACACCACACACTTTGGTCACAAGATTTGGAGGAATCAATCTGGTTCTAAATTAAAAGTGTCTTTCATGAAGAACATTTCCCTAATTTTTATCTCAGCAAGTTTGTTATTGGTATATAGAAAAGCTGCTCATCTTGTATTTTGACTTTATAGCTTGGAACTTTGTTGAAAATCCTTAACAGATATTTTAAAAATAAAGTTCTAGCATAGTCTGTAGCAACTTCTAAGCATAGAGTCATGCCATCTGAAATTAGAGATGATTTGATTTTCCCCCTTCCAACAAAGGTTTTATGTCTCTTTCTTGTCTATTGCTCTTCCTAAGGCTTCGAGTACAAGTAGACTACATGGCCCCTCTTGTATCATTTCACATTATAGAGGAAATGCTCAGTTTTTCCTCATTCCTCATTTCCTCATGTTTGTTATATGGCCTTTATTATGTTGAGATGTGGCTCATCCATTCCTAAGTTCTTCAGGACTTTTATGAAGGCAGGTACAATGTTGTCAAATGTTTTCTAAATATCAAGATGATGAGGTTACTTCTCAAATCTATTTAAATTGTGTATTACTTTTATTGATCCAGATGTCAAGTTATAGCTCAGAGCTAAAGTAACAAAATGAGAATGATACATGCACATCAAACCAACCTTGCATGCCTGGGATGAAACCAATTTATCCATGATGTAGAATATTCTAAATGCATCATTAGTAGAGTTTTCAAGTATTTTGCTGAGAATTATTGCAATATCTATCCATCATATCAGTTTGGTTTATATTTATGTTTATTATGAGTTTAGTCAGTTGGATATCAGGGTAATACTGGCTTCATAGAATGAGTTCAGTATATTCCTTCACTTTATATTTTGTGAAATGGTTTAGGAAATATTGGTATTAAATCTTTCCTGAAAGTACGGTTAACTTTAGCAGTGATCCTATATGTCTATAGACTGACATTTCTTTCTGAAGTAAATTTTAATCACTGCTTCAATTGCATTTCTTTTTCTGGTTCTTTCAAATTCCCTTTATCTTCTGGACGTAATTCTAGTAGGTCATAAGCATTTAGAAATTTATCCATCTCCTCTGTGTCTTTTATCTTTTCACAATATTTCTTAATGATCTTCTGAAATTTATTGGAGTGTGTTATAACAACCCACTTTTAATTTTGTTATGTGATCTCTCTTCCCTTGGTCGGTATCTAGCAATATGCCAATCATGTTAAGCTTTCATAGAAAGCTAAATAATTTTAACATGTTGTCTTCTAGTTTGTGTTTCACTAATTTCTTCACCCAAATTTTATTATTATAGCTAACTTTTCAATTGAATTTAGTCTCAATTTGTTTTTCTAGAACATAAAAGGGTTTTTATTTGAGAATTTTCTGATTTTTCAAATGTGAGAACTTACAGCTATAACTTTTCCTCTTAGGATAGCTTTGACCATGCTTCAAACATTCTGATAAGTATTGTCACTTTCATTCATTTTGGAGTATTTGTCATTTCCTCTTGGATTATTCAATTACCTACTTCATTTAAGTCTGTTTTTTCGGTATCTTTGAATAATTTTGTTTTTTCTTGAGATTGTTTTTTAATTTTATTCATTGATTTGCTCATCTGCTTATTTTAATCCTCCATATGTCATTTGTTCTTTTTCAAAAATAATTTCTCCCCTTTTCTGACTCAACCCAAAGGACTACCATTACAATATGTTATGCTTCTTGCTTCTATGTGGTGGGTAGATGGCTACAATTATCCGTAATCATTTACCAGGAGTCCCACTAATGAGCGGCAATAAGGATACATGTAAGCTTCACTTGTGTGCTCATGAAGTTCAGTGACCACTGCCTTGGAATACTGGTTGTCAGGAAATGCAGTTTGTAGATATTTTTAGATCTAGTGGAATCAATATTTAAGTAGTAGAATGAGGAAGGAATAAAGAAAGGGGAAAGGAGATGGAAAGTATAAGGTAAGAGCCAAAGAATATAGACTAGAGGCATGAGAGATAGTAAAAATACTACTGGAGTTGTGAATATGTTAAAAGAGGATTTTTGTTAAGTGCAGAAAAACAAGGGACAGCCATAGAGAAATTTTCTTATGATATGGAAACTAAAATACAGTAGAAACTTAACAACTAAAGTTCAAAGTTATAAGTTTAATCAAAATAAATATGTAAAAACAAGAAAACACCAAAAAGATTCAAAATGAAGATAAGAAATATCATGAAAGGGAAGATGTTGTGTAGTTAGTATTCCTTCTTCACTGTGATGCAATGATTTGTGCCCTTGGATTGTCATTGGTACCGGTCTCCATAGGTGACTAAGAAGACTGCTTGTCTCAGTTTATCTCAGAAAAGGAACATCAGGGGAACAATCCAGATAAGATTTGCCTTCCTTAGAATTCTTTATCCTGAATACTCTACCTCCCAGCCAGTTAAAATTTGTCTCCTAATGAAAGAGAGATTGACATTCCCATAGGTATAGCTTTCTGAGATTCAGGAAGGTTTTGGAAGATCCATCCACCTGATAACTATGTA
The DNA here is from genome assembly GCA_004026605.1 of Ondatra zibethicus. Lineage (NCBI taxonomy): Eukaryota > Metazoa > Chordata > Mammalia > Rodentia > Cricetidae > Ondatra > Ondatra zibethicus. Next base: position 3,988 of record PVIU01028731.1, read on the forward strand.
TACTATTGGAATACTCAATAGGGTTGCACTACACAACTCTCATTATTCCAGGTAGAATTATCCAGCAATGGCAAGTGAGATAGAGTCATTTTCCACAGCTCTTTATCTCAGGTGCAGCTTTCATGGCCACAGTTCTACTATGAAATACCGTGTTTATCTTGTTCCAGTGTTCTCTCTTTGTTTTTCAATAGCTCAGATTTTCCTCTGACTCTTCCACTTCCAGTACTATGAGCATCTTATTGGTGGCAACATTTAACACAGGTTAATAGCCATAGTAACTTTGGTGGCAGCAGTGACCTCCTAGGTTGGCACTGTCATCTGGCAGCCTGGTTGATTAGTGTAAGGCATTCACTGACATGTACACCTAATTCTAGTTGGTGTGTAGGAAAGTCCACAGGACAAGCCTGACACAGTGGTGGAACACTCCAACTCTTCTTTTCTTAACTTTATTCCTCCACTTACTCAGATGCTGCTTTGAATCAATGATCTTAGACAAAATCCTGTACTTTCTCTTGAATCCATACTATTATCCTCCTTTAAACCCACATCTTGACCCCTTCCCCCTACACCTTAAATCTATATTAAAATCTTGTCTTAATAAAAGCTACTATTGCTTCATAAAATCAAACAAATATCTTATGAGTGAATTTGTTAATACGGAGTAGAATTACTGCTAATGAGTAATATCTGTGAGAGGGTAAATGTAACATATACTAATCATTCTTGAACTTAACATATGATAGTTTCAGACCTTGAATCATTCTTGAATCCTTATAAATCACAAGAACTCATTAAAGAAAGAGTTATGATTGAGTTTATTACAGAGAATTTTAGTCAATACTTCAATAATAAAACTACTAAATCATTTAAAATTGTAGAGCCTAAGTAGTTCTATGTAATCCATTCTACAATTAGATATTTTCAGATCCCCAAGGGTAGTGTCATAGGATACTTGATTTTCAGTGAAACTAAAAGACTAAAGGAAAGTAAGTCATCACAAAATTCCTATTGACTTTTTGATGATCTTTTAATTTATTTTAATTATTTATTTTACTTTTTGAGCTTATAGTATAATTACATCATTTCCTCCTTTCCTTTCCTCTCTCCATCACTACTATAAGAGGTAATACTTCCAAAGTGCTAATTTCAAATGAGCGCCTTCAATGATTAGTGCAAGTTAACACTGTAAAATGGTTTTGGGAGTTGGATTTTGACTTCTCAATTATGCAAGTAGTCTTTCCTTTGCACAGGTATGCATGGTAAATATACCTAATCATTGACATGACATGACCAAGGGGTTACATCCTAGTACCATACCTTTTTAATCTTATAATGCTGAGTAAGCTTCTATGTTTTCATTTGCAAAATGTAGAGGAAATCAACTAAATGCTACAGAATTTTTGTAAGAATTAAAGTTCCACACATAGAATTCATGACATATTGTCTGACACATGTCACTCAAAAATAGGTACCTATTTTAATTGAGTTATAACTCTTGACATCTTTAGTTGTTGACATATCCATACGTGAGTATAGCTGTACTTGATAAATACATCCCATAGCACATTGGTGACTTTTTTGTAGGAGAGTGATTTTTCATAATTTTAGTTTTGAAAGGCTTTTACATAATTCTATTTAGTAACTAGAGCCTTGGCTATTTAGCTTTATAGCTCTGTGGCCCAGACTCTTTATGTTTTAGCTTCAACTTTGATAAAATTCCATCATCATCTCATCATCATTTCATAGCATTGATGTGAGGTTAAATGAAACTGTTCATTAAAGGCCTTAATCTGAACCTGAAACAATGTATAAACTTATCAAAAAGTCAACAGTAACAGGGGCACAATGGACTTGGCCCTTGAGATCTTCTTGAAACTCTTTATGTGTAATGAATTGAAAACTGACACAAAATTAACTAGAACATACAGAGAATGGACAAAAAAACTTCATCTATCAAGCAACTACAACATTGGAAGCACTTTCCTAGATGCTTTAAAGAACTTTAATAATCATAGCATTGCGGTGTAGGGAATATCATTATCCCCTTTTCAAAAGCATACAAAATATGCTATTTCGAAAGAGCTACCCAGCACACTACACAATGTAGAAATTATCTAAATAAAAGCCAGACTTGAACCTAAGCTGAAGATCATATGACACTAAAATCTGTGTTCTCTTTATGGCATTTCCTCCATAAGTGTGAACTTGTTTACTGAATTAGCTAGCTGTCATTGGCTATAGAGGAGTGTCCTAAGGATGATGTAGAAGACAAGTGAATTCAAGAAGGAAACAAAACCAATCAAACACACTTAGCCCTCAAATCAGTTCTGTTTCAAAACCTCTAGTGGAGCACTTTTACCAGTTGCTTCACCTAGATTGCCTTGTACAATTAACCGAGGTGTGTATTACTTTCAGGGTCTATGACTATAGTTTAAATGTTAACATTTTTATTTCTTTAGCAGTATATGGAATGCTCTAACTTCTTTTGTTTTGTTTGTTTATTTGTTTAATTCATGTGCCTTCCTTTCTAACTTTTCACTACTCTATCAACCAGACCTGCTTACTTCAATCAATTTAATGCCTGCACTTCTAGTGTTAACAACATATCACTTATCAGGTACACAGTAGGGAACAAAAACAGCAGCATATAAGGCCAGAGCTTACAAGTTAAATGCAACATATAAGCAATCTGCTTTTGGTTACTTTTTTCGGTTTTTCAAGACAGGTTTTCTCTATAGCTTTGGGACTTTATCCTGGAACTAGTTCTTGTAGACCAGGCTGGCCTCAAAATCCTGCCTTCTGAGTGATGCGGGATTTCCCTCTGTATGCTGTGATTACTATTAATGAATAAAGAAATTGCTTTGGACCTATAGCAGGACAGGACTTAGCTAGGTGTGGAAAACTAAACTGAATGCTAGGAGAGAGAAGGCAAGTCAGGGAGAAGCCATGTAGCCCCACCAAAGACAGATGCTGGGAACTTTATCTGGTAAGCTACAGCCACGTGACGATACACAGATTACTAGAAATGGGTTAAATTAAGATATAAGATTTAGCCAGTAAGAAGCTAGAGCTAATGGGCTAAGCAGTGTTTTAAATAATATATTTTCTGTGTGATTATTTTGAGGCTGAGTAGCCAGCAAGTGGCCCCCTCACTACACTTGAGTGCTGGGATTAAAAGCCTGTGCTATCACTGACCAACTTGGTTACTTTTTTTCAACATGATATTTTTATTTTTGCTTGAAAATTACATACATATTTATGAGGTATGTAGATCATAAATACCTCCAATTGTCACCAGGAAACCATATGACATTTCCCTCTCAACTTTTTGTCCTTTTGTTTTATTTTTTCAGCCCACTATGTCCAGTTGTCGCTGCCCATATTTGCATGGCTTATACACTTGGGTATAAGCAACCTACAAATGGCCAACTCCAAAAGCAAAGTTATTCTCCCAACTCTTCCTTTTTCACTATTTTGTTGGCTTTTCCATCCATTTCCTTACAAAGGAGGAATATATTTTGTTTACATTTCTTTTATTGTTCATTAGAGTTCAAGGTCCATTTGCTCCTTCTTACATTCTAGCCATGTAAGCTAATATGTTACATGGTGAGAATAGTGAGAGACAAAATAGCAATGTTATTCATACTAAGTAAATCCAAAATAAACAAAGTGCCTGAGCAAGGAAGTGACTCAGGAATGTAGGAAGTGACTCAGGAATGTAACTTTGATCAAACTAAAACATTTAGGAACATTCTCGAATTCCAGAAATTGGAAAGAGGGCTATTGGATGTACTTTTAAAGCACATTTCTAGCCGACCTGTAAATACATGAAAATTCAAAATAAACAATGATTATGTTGTCAAGATCCCCTTTCAGGACAAAACCTAACAAGGCAGTTCAGTATTAAATGGCTCAACTGAAGCTCTTATTGTTTATCTCAAGTTTCTGAGTCGAACTACCTATGCAACTGTCCCTATAGACCCAATACACTTGTATTTAAGGTGCAATTTAAGGAAATAATGAAGAAACATCTCTTTCTGCATAGAAGAAAGGAATTTGTCAAACTTCTTCCTCCATTACCAGTGGGTCACATTTGTTTAAACTGAATAACAAGTAGATGGGCCAAGTGACAAGATGGGGAAACAACCTTGAAATCACCAGGGAAATAACAATCAAATTGAACATTTGCAATCAGCTGTATCTGGATGCATAGTTATCTGAGATCAAGGGAAGACCAGATAAAATCAATAAAAGAACTATTAAGAGATGTATTCATGGGTCTGGGAAGGTATCTCAGGAGTTAAGAGCACTGACTCCTCTGCTCTTCTAGAGGTCCTGAGTTCAATTCCCAGCAACAACATGGTGGCTTATAACCATCTATAATAGTATCTGATGCAGTATTTTGGTGTGCATGCATCCAAGCGGACAGAACCATCGTATCTAAAAATACATGAACAAATAAACCTAAATAAAATTAAAAGGATACATTAAGAGAGAGAGAAAGATTTGATTCATTGGAGTTCTGCTTACATTTTTATTCATTAGCTTAATGATGTGTTTGAATTTATGACCTTTCACAATTTGTGACCATTATATAGCCCATCATTTTCAAAAGCATTGATTAAACTAAACAAAGGTGATTGCTTACTTCCATTTCTTCAGGAACATCTAGCCTTAGTATATTCATGGGAATTTAGGTCTTAAGAAGTAAGAATATAAGCTAGGCAGTGGTGGTGCATGCCTTTAATGATAGAACTAGGAGGCAGAGATAAGCAGATCTTTGTAAATTTGAGCCAGCAGCTTGGTCTACAGAGAGAGTTCCAGGAAAGTCAAGAATACACAACTCTGTCTCAGAAACCAAAAGAGAAGTTAAGAGAATAGTTTCTGAGTCACTTTAAAAAATAGTTATCTAACCTTAAAAGAACTACATATTAGCTATTAACAGATCATACATTTATTAATACTAATCCCCTATTCTTAGACAATATTCAAGTTCATCCTCTTGACAGAAAATTTTTTAATGAAAACAACTGGATCACAAATAATACAATAGATGTTTCTTGTTAATTTAGCAGAAAAAATTCTTATCCTGGACATAGCCTATCAATCCCTCTCCTTATACAAGTTGGAAGTTCAGTGTCTGTGTTCCTTCATCACCCTTCCATATTTATAACCATGAGTTTCTCTTTCTTTTCCATTCCCCCTGCTAAAGTCAAAAACCACCTCTTTACCAACATCTCATTCTTGTTCTGATTGTGGGGATGAGAAGAAAGTCTGTCTCTGAGATAGCAGAACTAACTCCCCTTTACTTCTGCCTGCAAGGAAGATATCAGAGGCAGTAGTGCCATTCTTTAGGTTAAAAATGACCAGGATAAATGCTGTTATCAAAGCATCTAAATGTAGTCTGCTTTCCTGCATTCTATATTAGCATCTCTCCATCTCAACAAATGGAATTTCATGGATTTGTCAGTGTGCCCATATGATGGAATCTCATATATTATGAATGACAGTTTGAAAATAATTACAGAAACAAAGACTTCTTTCCATCCACTTAAGAGAGTTAAATCTGTGTGCTTAGGTGTCTTATCTGCTTTTCCCTTTTAATTTACATTTTAAGCAACCTGAGGTTGCTTTGTTTTCCCTTCCTAATCTTGTCTTTAATGCTCTGTTGCACAGGATAACAGTGTGCAAGTAAGGGTAATTCTGTTAGTGCTATGAAAACAGCTTATAGAAGTGAAATGGCATACCCTTCTGTTCAGCCACTCTAGGTCAGATAATGGTTTATTAGTAGCAGGAGTCAGTTGATTTTGTGATTTGAGTCCAACTGATTGGCTAACACTTAAATGCTTACTCAGTCTTCAAAATCCATTTCTAAATGATCCACTAATGATACCATCTTTATAGCTTTTCTAAAAAGTCTAAAGATGTTTCAGAATAAAATTCTTAAATTAAAAACAAAACTGAGAGGATGCTTTTAAAAATAAATTCTGAGCTTTTCTTTAAATATCATGGAGAAGTAATTTTATTTGTTGTATACTAAACTAATGGTCATAAAGAGAGGCTGGGAACAGATGTGGTAAATAAATGTAATATACATTTACCTGACACATCATATACTACATGGTGAGAAAATGGTGTAGCCAGGTAAGAAGTATCCATGTAAAAAACTACCAAGAATGATAAAGAAGCAGAAACCCATACTCTGAGATTCATTGCATATGTTTACCCTTATCAGACAAAGAAAAAGAATTAGACAGAGGGGTAGACCCTCTGACTTGTGACTGATAAGAAGTCTATATGGGACTAGTGTCAATATGGTCTTTCAAAAATTTTCTTTCATGGATGTAACAAATAGCAGTTAAATTTTTATAGATTACATTTCCATAACCATTTCAAAGATGCACATAATACATACTGACCACAGATAATGCACATAATATATACTCTCAAACAGGTAATTTAATATATAGAATAGAGCAGTTAGGGCTTTTTTCAACACAGAGAAGTAAAACTGGCATTATAAGACATATAGAAAGAAAAAAATTAGGGAGAACAGAGCAGGGTAATGGAGGAGATGAATATGTACACAATATATTAGATGTGTGCACGGATATGTCATAATGAAACTTCTTACTTTGTTGGACTAACAGCTATAGCCAAGTCTATGTTGTCTAGTTGTGAAAGGTATGTGTATAAGGTACACACAACACTTTAGGGGTTGAGGAAAATCTTGGAAGCAAGAGTTCTGCCTACAGTAAGCTTTCAGTTTAGAGGCATCCTAACACCATGTATCTGCTGCCCTTTGTTCTTACTGATTTCTTATATGCTTGAAGATCTTAATGCATGAGAAGGGAAAGTGAATAGGACCTTGTAGGGCTCCATTTTTCCACCACGGGGAAAGCAAATACTGAATGCCAATTAAGCATCAAATTATCCTAAAGTACTCAAATTATTAAAGAGTATTAGTGCTTAACTGTAAATGACTATGCTGATACTTTCTTATTTCATCCAATTCTGGTAACAGTCTTTGGCTAGGCATGCAACAATTTCATCTTCCGGAGATGGTGCTTAGAGTTACTCAGAATGGTCCAGCATTTGACATACTGTCATAGACGTTCCTACAGTCTAGCCTCTAACAAAACTAGGCTGCCTCAAACCCCTGGCGACAGGATTGTTTACCTTTATATCAAGAATGTTGGGAAAGCACCTAAATTGGCATGTGCTGTGTGCCCAGGCAGACTTTGAGGGGTCCATGTTATGACATGGAAAGTTTTTATGAGATTGTCTAAGACAAAGAAGCATGTCAGCAGGGCCTATGGTGGTTCCATGTGTGTCAAGTGTGTGCATGGCAGGATCAAAAGGGCTTTCCTTATTAAGGAGTATAAAAATGTTGTGGAAGTGTTGAAGGCACAAGTACAGAGTCAGAAAGCAAAATAAATATGCAACTTTTTTAAATAAAAAAGAAAAGGGACAATGTCAAATAAATCTTGTGATTCTCCTTGAACTAGACACATTAGTAAGGCAAGTAACTGTTGTAATCAGAACCCCTGTGCCACTGAAGGTGAGTGGGAAGGAGATATTTATGTTTACCATTTCCTGTAATCCTGACCCCAAGTGATCACCTTGTTTAGTAACAAATTCACATGCCAGGTCCTGTTGTGGAAGAGGGTAGTGATGGCACTATACTGCTCTTTGTAGGGCCATCTGTTAAAGAAGAAACTACTTAAAAGCTCCAATTTATCTCTTTTGATATACCTCTATAATTGTTTTTTTCTTCTACATTTTTATGAACTGCCTATAGAACATAAATATGAAGACAGCCTACTCACAAACAAATCTTATATAGCATACACAAAACATAAGAACTCACTATCTCCTCCACAGACATTCCAAAGCACTAATCTTGTAGCTATCTGATCCAAGTAGCTCACCCGTATAATTTCTACAATTTAAAGGTAAGTGGATTTGCTGAATCACTTAAATTTACTTTATCTGATTAGTATTAATACTGCAATAAAAGGATTAAGAATATGAAAAATTTACATTCTTTTAACTCTGTCAGAACAGCAATGTATCCACTTGCAAAGCTTTGCCGATCAACAGCTTCAATTGGCCTGACTATCATATTTGTCGGAATCTTTTACTTCATGATAAAATGACAGGATTTGCCATGGAAAGGGGCTTCACTGCTGTCACAAATCACCCATTTGCAAGAAACCATCCACCCTTCCATTAGCGTAGTTGCTTGTTTCATACACTTACACATTAATATTATGTGCATCAGCAGGCATATTTACTGAACTCAAGAGAAGCTTTATTTTCAAGGAATATGGAGTGTTTTGTATCTTTCATTGAAATGTTATGCATTTTTTTCTGAGTGTATTATTTTCATTTATATTTCTGTTTCCCTCTCATGTTGCCATCCTCAATAATGAATTTAGACATACCTCTTTATATGTCAAATTCCATTGTACTCAGTGAACATTTTCTCTTCCTCTAATGCTTTCTAAACCTTCGTATTTAAAGACAATAAATTTGCAGTGCTCATACCCTATAAATAGAGATGGTAAATCTTAATTATACTTTCAGATTGCAGTATCTGTTTCCAGCTGTGCATATGAATGTTTCTGATCTGGATGTATGTTCCAGTATGTTTATTTTTAATCCAAAATTACATCCTTCACAAGCCAAGCCCAAATGTGAAATGCTCAACTTTTATTTACCGACATGTGGCAATTGCTTGTTAATAATTCAATTCTTGGAAAGGCAAGATGACTCAAGAATATAAAGGTGCTTGATGTTAAGCCTGACAACCTGAGTTCAATTCCTAAAACTCATGTGGTAGAAGCGATTTGCAATTGTTTCTTTGACTTCTACATGCACCTCCATGCATGCACATGCATGATCATGAATGCATGTGCACTTGAACATACACACATATACACGTAAACGCACATTAAAATAAGATTGTGAACTTTTGTACCATAATAAAATTGCATATAATCAAAGACATGAATATTTTCAAGCTTATTAAATATAATACAATTTTGACATGTACATTGAAATATCCTAGAGTAGTCTATAAGAATGTATTATTTTTATATTTATATATTAAATAAAACTAATGTAATTTAATATTTTAAACATCATATTAGTTTCACTCCATAAATAGAATAAATGGACTTAAAATGAAGTTGAGGAGATTATTTAGGTTTTATTTATTTAATCACCCAAATGAGAAATGAATATGGCTTGGATTAGACGGTAGAGATCAAGATAAACAGTCAGACTGAATGTATATTACTGACTTGGATGAACAGGACCTGTTGGTAGATTATGTATTAAGCGGTTTTCATCTAGGTTTTAGTTAATTAAATTATTTTATTCTTTTTGTACTGTGTGTGTGCTTGTGTATGTGCATGCATGTGTGTGTACGTGTGTGTGTATGTAGTGTAATGTGTGCCACAGAATGCATGCAAAGAGCAGAGAACAAGTTTATAGAAATGTTTCTCTCTATTACCCTTTACACATGATTGGGGGATGGAACTCGGGCTGTTAAACATTGATAACAAGCATTTATACGCACTTATCCATTTTACCAGACTCAATATTCAGGATTTTAATGACATAATGATGCTCTTTTCTTAAGTGGGGAAGGCTAGGGAGGAGATCTTGCTTTGAAGAACAGGAAAATATTCAATTATATGGAATTTCTTTGTGTTCAGTTAAAGATAGGTGCCAATTACAATACTATATAGTTGGATTTAAGCATGAAATCTTGTCTGAATTTTCCTTCTACCCAGATACACTGAAACACATTTAGAATGAAATGTATTACTTTTCAAAGCATTCATCTTATGTATTCAAAGGTTAAGTGAACAGTTAGCATGCTTCCTGATAATGTCACTTTGAATTGATAAAGTTAAATTCTCATATCATGGAAGACCAGAGTTTATCATATGGAGCAGAGACTTGTCATTATAAACATAGGGACTACTATATACTTCACTTTGGCTTCTGACAATGGTACCATATACTTTCCTTTAACTTCTGGGAATGGTTAGTGTTGTCTTTGTTCATGAAATGGTATCATAAAACAATATCCATTTACAGCTAGCACTATTTTATTAATGTTGCCTTAGTAAACAAACAACAAAACCCTTAGTATCTTAGTATACCTCATAAACACTCAGTATAGCCACAAATTAGGTATAGTAGTTTTAGATAAATTAGGTAGTCATTAAGTTCATATACTTTATTGATATAAATAGATCTATTATTTCCTTGCTAGTTATAACTCAAACCTTCTTCATTTCATTTTCCCATTCCACAAATCAATTGATGTGTTCTCCAATTACCACATTATTTACTTAACTTAAAAGAATATATAAAGCTTTGAATTAACATATTATTCCAAAACTACTTATTCATACAACAGTATACAATGTGAAGAAAAAAATCAGAGTTAACTTTTGCAGCTAATGAGAGAATAAGAATGAGATAATAGGTTCAAGTAAGTTTTAAGCACTATCTTCAGCTGGACATATTTTGTAATCTCTTTATCTCTCCCTCCTTCCTTTCACTGCTTAACTTTAAGTCACATCAGAAAGTGTTTGAAACCCACATTGTTTTATAAATCGTTTGAATAACAAAAGGGAGTCCATTTAGTTGAGCTTTTGGATTTGAATTCTTAAAGTCTATCATGAATAGCTAGAAAGGTCACACAAAACATTGGAAGTACCTATACCAACCTAGCCTGAGATGCCTCTCTTTAAAAGCACTGAAAGCACTACAGACACATGCACCATTTTGGGAGAAACCTTTCAGGCTTATCTCCCCTCAGATTTAGGCAAAGGAAAACACTCAGAAAGCTATATCATGGAAAATATACAAGAATGGAACTATTCTTAAATTTTTATAACATTCATTTGGTGTGTGTGTGTGTGTGTGTGTGTGTGTGTGTGTGTGTGTGTGTGTGTGTGATAGGAGGGGTATTAATTTGTTTTATAGGTGTTTGCACTTGGGTGTGTATGAATCTGTATCAGTTTGTGTGGAAGTCACAGGTAGATATCATGTAGCCTTCATTAATAGATCTCCACATTATTTATTTGAGGAAGGGTCTCTTTGTAAACATGGAGCACATATTCAACGAGACCTGTGGGCTAATGATCTCTAGGGGTCCTGTCTCCACCTTTTCCACACATGGAGTGATAGATGCATGCTCCTACACATAACTTTTGTGGGCACTAGGGATCCAAACTCAAGTCCTCAAGCTTATATGTACATAGGGTACTGGATCAGGTCACCACCCAGCTCTCAAATGACGAGGTGAAGACTTCTTATTAGTTATGAATGCTAGGCCTAGCTTAGGCTCGTTTCTGACTATTTCTTTTAACTTAAATTAACCTATCTCTCTTTATCTACCTTTTGCCTTGAGTAGTTTTACCTTTTATTTTTGTATAACTTTCTTAAACTACTTCTCATGTCTGGCTGGCTTCTTGCTTGACTTCTTGTCCTTGATGTGTCCCTCATTCTCTCATTGTTCTTCAGGATCCCAGATTTCTCCTCTTACTTATCCTCCCTCTCTCTGCCAGCACCACCTATCCTTTCTCTACCTAGCCATTGGCCATTCAGCTTTTTTATTAGACCAATTAGATGCCTTAGGCAGGAAAGATGGAACAAATGCAGTACATCTTTACATAATTACACAGCTTACATCATTAAACAAATACAGCATCAATACATATAACACACCTTTATACAGTTAAAGAAAGACTCCACATCATAAACAAATGTAACATATCTTTGCCCAGTTAAAACAATAGTCTACAAGAGGGCACTTCACCATTTATGCTATCTCTATCTCTGTTTGATTTCTATTGTTATAACAAAGATGAAAGCCAAAGGCAAATTGGGGATAAAGGGGATTTATTTGGCTTACACATCCCTTGAGGGAAGTCAAGGCAAAATTATCAAGCAGGTACCTGAAGGCAAGAACTGATCAGAAGACATGCAAAAGAAATTCTTACATGACTTGCTCAACCTGCTTTACTATATTTACAATTTGGAATTACCTGCCCAGGGTTAGAACCTTTCAGAGTGGGCTGGATCATGTCACATCAATCATTAATCAAGAAAATGCTCTACAGACTTGTCTACAGGCCAATCTGATGGAGGCACTTTCTCAGTTGAGATTCCCTGGTTCAGATGGCTCTAGCTTGCATCAAGTTGACATAAAACTAAGCATCTCCATAGTCATTATAGGCTTGTTTTTCAATTACTGGTACAATATAGTCATCTCTAGTCAATCACATTAATCTGCAATAGCATACCAGAGTTTATTGCCTAATCTAACTAACTTGGTATCCATTAATAAATTTTTCCCCGTTCCTTACTGTTCAGCATCTGGTAATCACCATTCTACTCTCAAATTTTCTTAAAGCAATCTTTTTACAGCCCATATAAAAGTAAGATTATGTAGTACTTTCTGTGCTTGTATACATGTCTATAAGGACTTAACATGATGGTCTACAGTACCTTCTTGCTTCCCTCTATATTTTAAGTCAAATGTAGGTACAAAGTAGGAATAACCTCTATTATGGAAATACAGATTAAAACTACTCATAGTGTTCACTGTGCCCTAATTAGAATTGCTAAGATCAGAAAAACAATTAACAATATATGTTTCCTGGGAAGGTTGTGAGGCAAAGGAAACTTTAACTCATTGTTGGTAGGATTGCAAGCTAATGCTTGTATTAAAATTAGAATTGGGATTTGTCAAAAACCTAAAAGTAAATCTACCATATGGCCCAACTATATGACTCTTTCGCATTTGCTCAAAGAACTCAACATTCTACTTTATGCATATTTGTTCATCCATGTTCATTACTGCTCTATTCACAATAGTTTGGAAATGTATACAAATTAAATGCTCACCAAGTGATGAATGGATAATGAAAATATGGTGCCTATACACAGTGGTGTTTTGTGTATCAGTAAAAATGAAAAGAATAATGAAATGACCAAATTTGCAGGTAAATGAGTGGAACTAGAACATACTGTATGAAGCACAATAACACAGGCTCAGGAAGACAAATGTTCTATTCTGTTGTGGCTCTCAATTCCAAATCTTTAAGTGTGAGTATATTACCTAGAGAACCATAGAAAGCAGGAGAGTAAAAAGGGACAAAGGATAGAGGAGTTCAAGGGTAGCTGACAGCAGGACACAGGTGCTATGAAGTAGGAAATGGGAAACATGGATGCAAGTATTATCTATTGAAAGGAAATAGAGGGTAACACTGAGGGATAGGGAAGGAGGAATAAATAATAATAATGGGAAGTTTGAAAATATATGTCATATTATTTTATGCTTAAAATTCCATATAATATTTATGTTTATTTATTTATTTATATAGATAGATACATACATAGTATATAGAAGTTACATCACTTGGGGTAATAATTTTCCCTACAAGAGTAAAAACCCTGGTATCATGCATAAAAAGCCTACTGTTGAGTGTTTGGAAAAGGAAGTTCATAGTTTTTGCCTGCTAGAATGAATGTAAGGCTCTGTTATTGACAACACCATATAGTGATCTCATTCTCAGTCTCATTTTGAAGATTCTTGGAAGCAGGATCACCCATTTTCAGTCTCAGGTAGAGGTAAGAGCCAGGGACTGGCTGCTTTGCTTTCTGATATTCAGGTTGAAGCCCAATATCTATATCTGACTTTTTATTATTCATGCTATATTTGGTGCCCAACATTTGAGGTACAAATTCACAAAAAAAGACATTTGCCTGTAGCTTTACAGGAATTGCCAAATGATAGAGTAAGAACTGGATGGACCCCTGTGCCAATGTTAAATTTAAGAATATTCAAGAAATCAATAGTCTCCTATGGCATGCATTCATCTTTTGTGATGCAGATGTTAAACTCATGGTCAGTTTGTAATAGAATTATTCCTAACTCTGGCTGACTGCCGACCAGCGGAAAAAACAGCCAGACTCAGGATTCTTCTCGGATCACGCTTTATTGGAGAGCACTTGGTTGAGGAGCAGGAGGCGAGAAAGCACCTCTAGGTTGAAGGGAGAGCGGGAGGCGAGAGAGAGAGATCTAAAATGGCGGCTTCTTATATAGGGAGATGTGATACGACTCACGCCTTGATTGGCTGCTATGTCCCGTTGGCACCAGAGTCCTCGGGATTGGTTAGGGATACCTAGGTTATTGTGCATGCGGGAAGTGCCTGGACGCTCAGTCCTGAAGCATTGCCAAATATGGAATTGTTTACCTCCAAACTGCAAGGATGCAAGCATCATCTTGTAATGGCGTTTATGCCTGTGGCTCCCTGCAGTTCCCCCTTTTAGTTTAAATTCCAAGGCAGCAGGTAAGAGTAGAGGTCTGATCTCTGTTAAAATGTAGGACATATGTACCATCACTCATCCAGGCGTCCTCTGCCCAGAGGGTAACAGACCCGTCCGGTGCCTTTTACACAGAGATGGGAACTAGGGCACCTACCCATATGCACTCAGACTTGCTCTTCTTGTGACCAGCATT
>PVIU01028732.1:0-18541 GCA_004026605.1 Ondatra zibethicus
TATCTTGAGGGAGGAGGGGTAGGTGATGGGGGGGCGGGAGGGGTAGGGGGGTAAAGGTGCAGTGTCCTGTAGAACAAAGAGGCCTGGGAGGGGGGGGATCTTACCGCCAGGGGGGCACAACCCTACCTGTGTGAGCCGCCTCCGATCTCAGCACAGTAAGAGAGAGTGCTGGGTTAAGAAAGCCCCACCAAGGAAAGGGTGATCTTGCGGGAGGGAGGGAGGGTTCAGGGTCCTGTGGAACAAAGAAGCCTGCCTGGACCTTACCGGTGTGCGCCACCGATCTCAGCGCAGGAAGAGAGAGTGCTGGGGTACCAAAGCCCCACCGAGGAAAATGCCCTTCCTTTTCTTTTAACCTCTATTTTATTTCTCCTTTCCTATTCCTGTTGTCGGGGATAACATATAGTCTCTGAGCTTTACTGTAGATGTATTAGGTCAGCACAAATAAATAACCAAGCCAGCTCAATAGGAACGGGTATTTTTGATGAGTGAAAAGGGGGGAAAACTCATGCTACAAGGGTGGGAGGTCCGAAGTCCTATCCGTCTGGCAGATACCGCATGGAGAGAGAGAGAGCACACCTGTGTTCTCTCGATTTTCTACCTGGGGTCCAAGTGGCCACACCCCAACTTGATGTGATTGGTTAATGGCTTTTTCCCAATCACTTTACAGGTATTCTATATCTGGAAGGAATGGCATTAAAGTATAACATTTATTTAATTCCCCCTCCTTATTTTGTGGATGGGATCTTACTGATTAAGAGGTGAAGGAATCTATAATTGTAGGTGTGTCAAGGATGGTGACCATGGTTGCTTATGATGTCATTACAATGAAAAGAGCTGAAATGACTTCCCCAGGAAGCAGCTGTAAGTACTAGGGATCCAGCAGGGGTATTCTGAAGAAGTCTAGCACTGGAGCAAGGGTGGTTTATAACCCTCTATGAATTCTTGCTTGTATATTCTAGATTATGCAGTAGACTTTCCTCTGACTTCCCACCCTTAGGCATTCCAGAGCTACAGTGATTGGCTGTAGGTATTTACAAAGTGGAAAATGTTTGTAAGAATATTGGGAGAAGAAGGAAGGGAGGAAGGAAGAGAAAGAGGAGAAGATGGAGGAAGAGACACATGCTGTATTCTAAAAGACCACTGAAAAAGAAAACAAAAAGAATAAAAAGTTGAAAAAAATGTATCACCAGTTTGTACTAGGATATTTTCAACACTTGGAATAAGTGAGCACATCAGCGCTTTCAAGTTTACCCATAGCTGTATTAGGTACCTGGCAAGTGTGTTAAAGGCTTGTCTTTATGGATACTCAAATTCCTGACCCATCTATGAAGCTAGACACCTTTTCACTGCATCACCAATTTCCTGCCTTTAAATTGTTTACAAGGTTTTCATTTTTTCCATAACATTTGGTATGGGTCAGTTTTCCATATTTTTTTTTAACTTTAAGCTTTGCAAATATGTCGACTTTTTGAAGGTCACAAATTCTTTCCTAACATAAAGGACAACGCGTCCTCATGTCACCATTCAGTGTTGACTGAATCTACACAGACAAGAGTAGTTCAGTTTTTCTTTCCTTAGATTTCTGGTACATGAAGTAAGAACCCAATGCCTCCCAGCCAATGCTAGACTAGACAGCAGTGTTCCGTTTAGTTATTAGTCAAACATCAGGCTTTGCAAGTACATCCTAAAATGTAATTTTAGATGGTGGTTGTTGACATGACAAACTTTCAATAGTGTTGTCCAATTCTCTAGTAAGGTATATCTCCAAGTATTGAAAATATCGTTTTGAGACCTGAATTGGTGAGGTAACAAAATACAAACATATCTGTCATAGATTCTAGTCACATGTTCAAGAAAGCCCCTGGTGTCCATCCAAATAGAAGCATTATAACATGGCTCATTTATTGATGCTCTATTTTAGTGAATAGAAATTACCCAAGAGAATTCTAGATGTTTACTTCAATGTGAGTTGTGGTATGGGCTAACAGGGATGGCTTGCATATCTGAGCAGCTCTGATATCCATTCTCATTCTTTGCAGATGCTGAAGTGTCTGCAGGGGTGAATGCACGTGTGTGCGGATGCATGTGGAGACCAGGAGTTGATAGCAAGTTTTTTTTTTTTTTTTTTTTTTTTAGAAACAAGGTTCTCACTGAATCTTTTACTTTACTGATTTGCTAGACCAGTTGTCTATCAAGCTCCAAGGATTCTTTTGTCTGTGCCTCAACGGTATTGGGATTACAGGTGTGTGATGCCACACTGCTAATTTTACATGAGCTCTGAAGTTTGAACTCAAATTCCCATATTCATACATCAAGTGCTTTAGTTACTGAAACTTTTCCCAATCCCAATCCCAACTCTGACTACTTCTGAAAATCGAAATCAATAAATATGTTTTATTTTTATTTTTCATTTCCTTTTTTCATGATGCTGGGCATTGAATCTCATACATGCTGGACAAGTGCTATACCACTGAGTGTTAGCTCTAGCTTGATCCAAAGCGTATCTTATTGGATGTGTACTTAAGTTACATTTAAATTTACTTGGAAGTGACACTCTAAATGGAAGACTGCATTGTTCTGCTAAGTGAAAATCGTTTCTCAGCGTTCTCTGACAAGATTTTGTAGTGTTCACTAAATTAATATTTTAAGTTGGTTGGCTTTTAGCTAACTACCAGAACTTTACCAGACACAGACAGACCTTGCCAATGGATAATTTGGTAATTTGGATACTTTTAGGTCATACATAGTCTATCTTATGAAATTTCTCTTGCATCACCAAGAAAAGACAAGGACTTTGAAGGGCAACTCCTGAAAACAGTTGCTTCATGATAACCTCCTAACCTCTAGATGGTTATCTGAAAATTCTCAAAGCAGCCTGCTAATGGAACCTGTTTTTCACCCTATCTGTAATTCTTCTGAGTTAGGAGCCTGCAAAATGAAGCTTACCACTCCCACCAACTGAAACCAAGGGCCAGATGCTAGTTTAGAAAACCACTGACAGAGCATACAGGAGTACCTAATCAGGTTTCTCAAAGTGCATGTGCGGAGGACCAGGTTTGTCCTCCATTTCTATTTCATCAAAGACTAATACTTTTGTGGGAGAATATATGTGACTTTCCAGAGATAGACATACCCCACTCAGGCTACATCCCAAGACTGGTAGTAAACTTCGGGAAAGTAAAGGCTGGGTGTTTCTCTCTAGTGGTACCCAGTCTTGTAGACAACAGTCCAATGATCCACATCAAATGATAGGCAGGTGAGACCCAAGGGAGGCATTGCATCCAAGATTTAGCACTTGGCAGTGTGGTAACAGTGATGCCTCTGGCAGGGCCAGATAAACTCAGTGATGACGGGACCAGGTGTTAGGTCCATCAGGATTTTCTAGGCTTAGAGGTAGGAGAGGGACTTCTGTTTCTGGATTTTCAGGGTCATGGCACCCATGCACTGTGGTGTTCAGCCACCTGCCAAAGCTCACACAGTTGGTTAATGATCAAACAGGACTGGGTACCAGGCATTCTAATTTGAAACCCCTTGCTGAGTTGCATTTATTTCTCATCAGTTCTTGAGTTTGTAGTCTCGTTGTACCCTAAAATGCACTGTGAAGGGGTTGATAAGAACAAGGTTATCTCCAGAGAAAAAATAAGGTATTCACTAAAAGAGAACCAAAAATTGAAAGCAAAAGCCAAATAGTAATTGAAAAATCCCAAAGCCTTTATAATTTTTCTATACAGATGGATCATCATAAAGCTAACAAAATGTAGGAAGGTATCATTTTAGTTTATGTTTTATCAGTAAAGCAAACTATATATATATGTACATATACATATATATATAATATGGTTTGGAAATAATGTGATTTAAAATTATTAAGGTTGTTTTTGCTTATTTTACAGCATTAAGCATCTACCTACTACAATACATGTAAACAGAGGCCATTATATTCAAAGACAAATCAATAATTCACTGGAAAGGGCATTGATGTTTGGCTAGAATATTATTTGAAGGACAAATACCACCCAAGCAGGAAAATAAAATATAAAAACATAAATATAATTGCCTAGAACCTAAAATTCATTGAAAAGTCTTAGAGAATAATATGGGAACCTAAAATTCTGTTTTCATGAAGGAAGACCTCAAATATTACTATGTTCCACTTTTGTTTTTACAAAACCATGCAAGGTGAAACTAGAGTGTGAACAGGATTATGCAATTTGATCAGCTGTATTTCTGTGCACATGTGTGTGTTTGTGCATGTACACATGTTGTTGATATGGTGTGACTGAATGAGTGTATCTTTCCTAATGTAAATATGCAAATCTAAAGCTCCAGTGTGAGGACATGAAGAGGTGATCTCTGATGGTGTGTGTGTGTGAGATACTAAGTCACAAGGGTAGGTATTTTATGAATTGAGTTGCTATCATTATAGAAGAAGAGATGCAAGTAAGCTTTAACACTTGCTGCCCTTCGAGAAAGCAAGCAGCCCACTTGCCTGCAAAATGAGAGTTCTCTCAGGAACCTGGCCATATTGGTGTTCTTGTCTTTGTGCTGCCCAGACTCAACACTGGGAGAAATAAATTTCTATTGTTTAGAATCTACCTATCTGTGTAGTTTTCTTTGGAATCCCACACCAATTGTGGTAAGAAAGGAGCAGTTAGGCAGGTTTCTGAGGGACATCAAGAAGGCTGAATACATGTTATCTTGTTGGAGAAACTTCAATCAGGTAGGCAAGAGAGAGATGCATGGTCTATACAGGTGCTGCACCCAGGTTCTGGGATCTGGAATGGTAGAGAATAAGGTTGGCAGTAGACAGGGCTTGTGCCAAGAACATCATCTATCTGCAGGGCTAACAGAAAATCCAAATAGCTTTAAGCATGGCGAGACCCAGTTTGGTGTCCAGACTAGCTCATTCCAATGGCTGAGTGAAAATAGATATTGGGGTAATTTTGGTCTAAAGTTCTTATCAACCTTGTGTGTCTGGATTAGCTACACCTCTTTTGAATTCTTTGATGTCTGTGATCTGCAGCCAACAATCTTGTCCCAGTTTTGAATGACTCATGCTAAATGGAGAGCAGCAGGGAAACGGCAGAGAGGGGAATGCAAATGGACTCAGCTGTCTGTTAGAAGAACGCTTACAGCCAGACGCTGTGTCTACAGGCTCTTCTGTGACTAGATGTGACAGCCAGGCCTAAGTTCAGGGCCCTTCCTCAGAAGGGCATGGTCTTATCTTCCCATGAGTTGGTTCTTTAGAACATCCTTGTTCATAGTGTGGACCCCAGTAAGAGCAGCAACAGAGTCACTTAGGAATTTTCCTAAAGGGTAAAATGTGAGAACCTATTGTATAGTTATTGAGTCAGAATTTTGCTTTTCATCAAACTCCTAGGTAATTTATATGCCTATTGAAGATTCAGAAACACCATTTTAGAGCAATGCTTTTCAAACTTGGTGCATGAGAGGGCCTGTAGGTGTGTGTGTGTGTGTGTGTGTGTGTGTATGTGTGTGTGCGTGATGCCAAAGGCCAAAGTTGGATTTCTTCCTCAGTTGCTCTCCACCTTTTATTTCTTTTTCACTTTTTCTCTGAGGCAGAATTTCTTTCTCTGAACTTGGAGGTCACCAATTTTGCTTGATTTTTCTTGTTTCAGCCTCTTTACTTCAATAGGATTACAAGCAAGTTTACAGGCACGTGCTTTGGTGCCTTGTTTTCTACTCGCATTCTGAGGCTTGGCAATCAAGTCCTCATGCTTGTATGGAACACACTTTATAGAATGATTTGTGTTCCCTGACCCATTTTTAAATATTTAGGCTAAGACTTTCCCACATGGTAAGAAAGACATTTTATATTGTGACATAAGAGAAATACTGCATTCACACAGACAGACAGACACACATACACAGTGAGAGAGAGAGAGACAGACAGGTAGACAGGGGATTTTCCATTCTAAAAAATATCAGCATTCACACTATCAATTTCATTATTTACTAATAATTTGTATGTGAGAATATTGATCCTAAAATCCAAAGTGATATAAACTTTGTCATGAAATGCTGGAGATGTTCTCAGTTTGCAGGAGAAAAATAAGTCAGATTGAAAACAACCTTTTAACCTAAAGATACCATTTTCACCACATTTTCAGAAATACAATGTTTTTGGCATTATTTGATTTCTAGCAACAAAGTCCTAGTAAGTATAATAATGAATATAGGAAGAATTTCTGATGTTATATAGGAAGAAGTTTAGCTGAATAATTAAAAAGAAAATGAAATTAGTTCTATGCTTTTGGTTGAAATTGTGTGTTATGATGTGGGAGTCCCCTCTGTGTGCTGTGATTACCATTAATGAATAAAGGAACTGCTTTGAACCTATAGCAAGGCAGAACTTAGGTAGGCAGGAAAAGCTAAGCTAAATGCTGGGAGTAAGGAAAGCAGAGTTAGAGAGAAGCCATGGAGGTATTGGAGACAGATGCTTAGAAATTTACCCAGTAAGCTACAGCCACATTATACAGATTAATAGAAATGGGTTAAATTAATATAAGAGTTAGCCAATAAGAAGCTAAAGCAGTGATTTAATTAATACAGTTTCTGTGTGATTATTTCGGGTTTAAGCTAGCAAGGCAGCCGGAAACCAACAAGCAGTCTCTTTACAACAAATTGGTGCCCACGTGGCCAACTAAATCCACTTAAAAACCTGAGAGAGTTTGAAAAGGTATTCTAGACAAAAAATATAGAGTTTAACACAGCTTCTTGCTGTTTGCTAGCAGCGTGCAGCAGCTCCTTTAAGAGAGGTTTTTTAAAAAGCAGTGATTTTGAAATGCCAGCTTTCTGAGCTGCGCTGCCAGCATGAACTCTGACTCTTTTAGGCAGGAGGTCTAGCTACAAAGCATTTGAGTGGGGTTTGTGAGCAGACTGCTGCAGCTTGCTTAATGGTGGCATGGACTGGCTGTGTGCCTGAGAATGGGGCTGTGTGCATGGTTCTCAGAGGCAGCAAACAGCTCTGCCATGCTGGACTGTGCAGGACAGCAGGAAGTACCATTTATACCATAGTAATGGCACGGTTTAAGTTTTAAGAAGTGCTTAGCATTTTAAAAAGTGCTCCTGGACAGTAAATAATTACAGATATGCAATAAAGACAAATCCAGATGAGTCATAATGTTGGATAAATGTACGTATGCTCGGAAGAGAGAAGAAAAAGAGTATAGAGAGTCATAAAATAAAGTTAATGCTTAAAAAATGTAACTCTTTAAAGAGACAGAGTACAGTTAGTCATAGATTTAAAGGAGTAAAGAAAAATAAACCATGTAAAAATAGAAAATTCACAGAGTCTGGATTATGTATATTATTTGTTATCTTTGAATTTTTTGACTGTGAATGAGCTAAGTACGAGAGACATCTCATTGTATGGGCTGCTAAACTAAACCAGCATTTATATGAAAAAGGTATCATGACTTCCCAATTTGAGTCTAAGAATATGTTTCTTTGGAAAAGAGGTTCTTCCCTTGTTTCCTCAGAGGATGAGAATCTGTGGATTGCTTCCAGACTGGTGTGGTTTGATGGAACAAGAGTCACTGAAGGTCACCATGAACACCCCCAAAAATTACTACACCCAACAAACAGCAGGAAGCAGTTTGGAGAGTACTATACCCAAATATTGTTTATAAATGTTTCTTTATATTTAAAGAGGGAAATACTATAGAGATCTGCATTGGTATGGATCTTGGTTTATTGATACAAATTCAAGGTCAATTTTGTTATATGTATATTTCTTCTCTTGATTAAGGTATTTTGTTTGTGCAGTTCATTTAAAAATGTAATGTATAATTAAAAAATATAGGTTAATAGGTAATCTCTATAATAGTCAAGTTTGTAGTCATGTTAGTTAGATTTTCTTGATGGACAGATATGTATTTCAGATGGATAGGTATTTTTCAAAGTTTTCAAAGACTACAAAATATGGTATTTAAAATGTTTTTAAGAAGTTAGGACTTTTCATGACAGTGAGACACATCTGCTCGTGGCAGCACCAAGCTTCTTCAAGAGGATGATGAGCATTGAAGAGGCTCCTTATGGAGTTGGTTGACCATTTGACAAGAAACTGTTCTTGCCTAGACTGCTTGATAAACTAGACCTGCAGGACCCACAGAAAAATGACTGCTAAACTTGCCTAAAGGTGAGACAATTCTTCAGGGTTCCTGCTACATGAAAGAGTCTGCTAGGCATTCTGCAGGACACAGAAAAATGTGACAGACAAGCTGCCAATATAGGTTGAACTGTCTTTGAAATTTCCTGCTTTATGGAAAAGTCTGCTAGATACTATGAGCCTGTAGGCTGAAGATGGATGCCCCAATGGTACAGAAGAACTTTGGTTGATTGTCCAGGCAGTGAGAAGTCTCTGTCAATTCTAGAGTTTTGCGAGTTGCTTACAATGCACTTCTTGTTTATTTAGGTAATATTATATCCTTCTGGAGTCTTTGATGGAGTTGAAGAATTTGTAATTATAGTTTTCCTTCATTATGATAAAAGATAAAATAGATATAAATATTGTAACTGTAATTCTTGTTTGATAACTGTTTTATGTAATTTTACTATGTTAAATGCAAAACCTTCCTTTTTATTTAAACGGAAAAGGAGAGTTGATGTGGGATTTCCCTCTGTATGACTGTGATTACCATTAATGAATAAAGAAACTGCTTTGGACCTATAGCAGGGCAGAACTTAGCTAGGCATGGAAAACTAAACTGAATGCTGGAAGGAAGAAGGGTAGAGTCAGAGAGAAGCCATGGAGCCACTGGAGATAGATGCCGGGCACTTTAGCTGGTAAGGAACAGCCATATGGCCATACACAGAATAATAGAGATGGGTTAGTTTAGGATATGAGTTTAGTCAGAAATAAGCTTAAGCTGTTGGCCAAACAGTATTGCAAATAATATGCTTTTCTGAGTGGTTATTTTGTGGCTGGTCAGCTTGGATGAACAAGGGACCCTTCCCCCATCAGTGTTATAAATTAATATTTGTTTTTGCTTATTTGTTTATTTTTAGATACAGTGTTTCACTATTTTGCAATGATTGGCCCATAACTTACTATATAGCTGAGGCAGGTCTGTAACTTGTGGCAATCCTCCTGCTTCTGCCTCCTGAGAGATGATACTATAACTATTAACCAGTACACTTGGCTAACTTTTACTGATATGGAATATTTCTTGATAAGAGATGAAGCTGATAATACACTATTATTAAATAAATTAAATACAGCATTTACTATGACCAGATCGAGGTTAGGGACAATTCTAGAAATGTATTTCACAACCTGAATTTTTTACTACTTGTGCAGCCTGGCAGAGCAAAGGACCCCATAGATCACTTGTTCTATCCATTCCTACTCTATAGAAGGAAGGGAGTGCAGTAATAAAGTGGAGCATGTCACTATGTAAGCAATTTTTTTGTGGTTTGCCCAAGCCAAGTGGTTAAAGATGACTGGCATGTGAATCACAATGTATACATGCCTAAAGGTTGCAACTGTGGTATTCAAATGCCTTTGGTAGAAACATATATGTCCACACACTCTGGGGTTAACCAAGTAGTCTAAAACAATGTCCAGTATAAATAAAGAAGCCAAGCCAAAAGTAATACATAAGTAGGTAGCATTTGGAAGCCATAACCATGTTGGGACCACATTCATAACCAAATGTACTTTCTGAAAATGGCATGGATTCTGCAAGCTGTGTTCCATTAGAGTCTAGTAACCTTGTCAGCATTACATGCTCACCCTAAATTAGAATCTTCTGCATGTTCTATAAAGCAAGCATTTAATTGGCGGCATGATTCTTGGTGAATTTTAGTGATTTTTTTTTAGGAGGTGTCCAATATATAGTCTTCGAAGGAATGTGAAAATGACAGTATATGATTTATAGCACCATTGGGCTAGAAAAGCTGTACATTTTTTGGAAACTCAAGGTAGTCTTGACTATCTTTTAAGACCACCATCAATGTCACACCTGAACCATCCAGTCATAGCAGTGATACCCTATGGCAATTTAAGGCAATGGATTTAAAAAGAAATGCCCCGTCATTCTGAAGAATGCAGGTAAGCCCACTTAGACATGATTTGGAGCTGAGCATGGATAGATTTACACGGTTTTATACCAAAGGCCTTGTGTAGGTGGAAGGCTTTTCTATGTCTCACCCAGTCTGGATCAGTTTGTCTCTACCCACTGGGCTCCTGCTTGTTAGTTCCCACAGCCACTTATGAAATAACCACTCTGAGGCTTAATATTAGTTACAGTTGTTTGGTCATTGGCTTAGACCTCTTACTGGGTAGCTCTAACTATAAATTAACCGATTTCTAATTGTTTATATTTTACCATGAGGCTCATGGCTTCCCAGTAATGTTTGGACCACTTTCTCCTTTGGAAGCTACATGGAATCTCCTTGACTCCCTCTTCTCTCTCTCTCTCTGTTCAGATTTCCTGCTTAGTTTTACTTACTCTGTTAAACCATTGGCCAAAACAGTTTTATTCATTACCCAATAAAAGCAAAACATATTCACAATATACAGAAAACCATCCCACATAATCTCCTGCTTTCTGTCTAAATAAAAGGGAAGCTTTTAATTTTAACATAGTAAAATTACATATAACAAAACAGGTATCAAGCAAGAATTAAAGTTACAATATTTAGTTTGTTTGTATTAGGCAAAATTAAAGAAAATACTCTATCATCTATCTTTGTGAGTCTAAATTTTTGTATCTGAACTTATCTTTTATCATAACTTAGGAAAACTATATCCATAACTATCTGTCCTTAACTCTATTAAAGACCCCAAAGGATATAATATTAACTGAATAAGTAGGAGTGCAAGCAAGCAACTTCCAAAAAATATGAGTAATGACAGAAATAGCTGGCTGCCTAGACAGTCACCTAAAGTTCCTCTGCAATGTTGGAGAATCCATCTTTGATCTGCGTGCCTAGCATATCAAACAGACTTTTCTGTGAAGCAGAATATTCTGAGGGGCATCCCTCTTTGTCTTGACAATGTTTGACAGTAACTTTCTTTTGTGTCCTGCCTATCCAATTAGGACAGCATACCATCAGTAGTTGAAGTAAGGGCATTTTCTTGCACAAAGGTTTACTTTTGCCACAAAGAAAGCAAACTCCAAGTGGAGTTTCTTCAATACCCATTATCTTCTCTGAAATAGATTGGTGCTACCAGGATCAGACATGTCTCATTGTTATAAAAAAAGAAGACTCTAGGTTATTAAAACATCTTAAATGCCATATTCTGTAGATCTCTGAAGTGTTGGAAGATGACCTGTCTTTCTAAAATTTTATCTTTGTTAGACCTTGAAAACATACCTAATATGACTTCAAGTTTAATTATATTAGGTGATTAACTACTAATCTGAATTTCCTTACTATCCTAAACAATTGGCAACAATAATTTTCAAGGACTAGAAATTTGCATTACATTGCTAAATGAGTTATATAGGTACAATACCTTGAAAAATAGTAGAAATATATGTAAGTATGTTCTAACAAAATTAATCTCAATAAACAAAATTTGTATACAATACACAAAAGTCCAATCCAATGTAAAACATTTAAAACTAGTAGTTGCTTTTTAAAAGTAGATTCAATAATCTAACTTTTTATCTCATCATATCTATAGCCCCCTTTTTTCTTTTCAGAGTAGATTCAATAATCCACCCTTTTATCCTATCTTATCTATCTCAGCTAGTAGAGCATGAGACTCTTAATCTCAGAGTTGTGGGCTCAAGCCCCATGGTGAGCACCATTTGTTAATGGATTTTTCTATCCCACCTGGTCCCATAGCTGTTCAGTCCCAATTAAACACACAGAAGCTTATATTAATTATAAACTGTTTGACTTATTAGCTCAGTCTTATTATTATTTAGCTCTTACAACTTAAATTAAGTCATAATCTTTTCTATGTTTAGTCACATGGCTTGGTACCTTTTCTCAGTGAGGCATTCTCATCTTGCTTCCTCTGCTTCTTGCTGGTCTCTGTGTCTCTCTGCCTTTTTTCTTCCTAGAAATCTCTTAGTCTGGTTGGTCTGCCTATAGTTCCTGCCTTTCTACTGGCCAATTAGTGTTTCATTAAAGCAATACAAGTGAAAAATCTTTATAGTGTACAGATGCATTATCCCATAGAAGCCTTGTTTAGGTGATTGACAGCCAAAAGGATTCACCTTAGATGCTAAGCTTAATTGATTTGTATTAGATATCTGGGTAAAGCTAAACATACAGGTTTCCAGATAAAGGGTATCTAATTAAGTTTGAATTTCAGACACATAAGAAATTCATTTTTATATCTACATATCACATGGGATATTCTTATACAAAAATATTTTTATCTAGAATTCAACCGTAATTGGATGTCCTATATTTTTATTTGCTAAATTTGACACCTTAAACATTTGACTGTG
Source organism: Ondatra zibethicus (assembly GCA_004026605.1). Taxonomy (NCBI): domain Eukaryota; kingdom Metazoa; phylum Chordata; class Mammalia; order Rodentia; family Cricetidae; genus Ondatra; species Ondatra zibethicus. The sequence continues at coordinate 12,435 of PVIU01028732.1, forward strand.
CTCCTTCTGTATCTGGGGTTACTTGTGACCTTGATCTAATCCCAAGAAACACCAGTGACAATAGAATAGCAGTATGTGTCCCAGAGAAGCCCAAAGTAAATAAGTAAAATTCTTAATTGCCAAGCCTTTGGTGTATCCCAGGGATGTAGGAGTGAGTAGTGGAAAGAGTTTTGAAAGATTAAGGATGGTGGAATGTGACAGCCAAGATGTGTAATGTTGGAGTAAAAGGCAGCACGCTGAGTGGGAAGTGACTTACCTGAAGGTATTTAGAGACAAAAAAGTGGTATAGTTTTGTGTTAGATGCCTTCAAATTGGCAACAGTTTGTGCATAAGGGGTGTGTGTTTGTGTGGTTGAATTTAAAACTATGGTCATTTTTTGATAATAAGCTTTGTAAAGCAGAACAACAGAGAAACTGGAAAATAGATTAAACTTGTGGCCAGCTGTGGGATGATTTATAGTTTAGATACACAGATTAAAACTAATTTCCCCAGTGGTTTCACTAGGTTTTCCACCTGCTGAAGAATTACACTGCCGCATGGCAGATCTTTGTCCTTTCAGAAAATTGCACAGAACCAACAAGGTGCTTGATGGCGCCGGGTTGGAGCTGAGATGGAGTTCTGTCTTAGCTGGCTGCATCTACAGTAAACAACTGACTTCTGACTTCATGCAGAATCCAGTGGAGATTTTTCACTTCACATAAATGCTTTGTTAAGTAGGGAAATACAGGCAGACAGCTCAAGGACTGCAAATGAAGTGGAGCTGGAAGATATTCATCAGTAAGGTTCACATAAAGCCTAGATGCTCAGCAATTTCAGAGGAAAAATACCTATCAGCCTGCAAATCATGCTTCTGTCATGTGTGTGTGTGTGTTTGTGATTTTCTCTGTAAAGAGGTCATTTCTACATTACTTATTTCAGAGTCCTCCTAGAGAGGAACACAGTGGGGATGGCCGAAGTGTGATCAGGTGGGATTTCTCTAATGATACCTCCTTTGAAAAAAGCTTTCTCCATTCATTGGCTGGTTACAAACAGCTTTCCCTGTGATTTTGCAGCACAGCACATGGTGACTATCCCCTGCAGTTCAAAGCAGAGCCAGGGGCACAGCCGCTGCTGCTCAAAATTGGCTTCTCTGCGAGTCGCATGCTCGACACCAATGAATAATCAGTATTCTACTGCCATCAGTGAGCCAGACAGCCGACTAGCTCACACAAGCTGTTCTTCAGGTAGCAAGACAAACACGTTAACACAAAAATGTTGCTCTCATTTCGGATATGCTTTCCCCATGTAAAGTCAGTCTCATAGCTCTTGAAAGGGGAGGGAAACCTGGACTATTTCATGCACTAGCACTTTGTAGACGTGGTTGTGAACGTTCCGCAAGAGGCAGTTTCCTGTTCTATGTAGTGTGTATGTGGCTCTTTCTGTCATGCAGCTGAGAAGGAGAAGTATGCTCTACACGTGTAGATATATGCATAACGAATGGACCTGCAGTTGGACACCAGTTCTGGAGTTTGACATCAGGGCAGTCATCCCACTGAATGATCCATTCCACTCTGGCCAGCTCTGTTACTGTAAATGGTGTAGAGTGAAGAGTTGAACAACCATTCTGCCTTAATAATTGTGTGTTTGTTTTATTAAGTGCATGAATAATTTGTGACTCACAGCAATGCTGGTGGTGTAAAAATGAATCTTGTCTCATGTTTCTTCATGATTGTACCCCAAAATACATGGATGGTAGAGTCACTTCATGTGAAATCCTTTATATAATAGCAAACTGTATTTGTAGAATTTTATTAAATCAAGCTGTGCTGTGACTCTGTCCTGGATGGAAGCTGGCGTTTATTTGGTAATTACTGTGTGCCAGGCATAGTTGTAAGTACTCCGTATGAATTTTCTCATTTCAATTCACATAGGGATTCAATTGATGTGGGTTCCTTGAAAGTGACAGGGCTTGTTTTGGCTCTTAGTGAATGTATTAGGGAGAGAGAATTCCAGACAATCAGTGGCCACCAAAGTCACCCAGAGCCAGTGGCTTCCAAGTTTGTCATCTCATACCCAAGAAGATAAGAAAGCATGGATGTGAAGAGAACAGAACGAACACAGATTGATTAAGAGAATGTAAGAAAGGAAATCTGGGGAATAGGAGGGATTTGCAGGGAGGGCTGTCAACACAGTGTCCTACCAGATGGGTTTTTATGGCTCTTACTGAGGGAATTAGATGGCAACTGAGGTAATCTTTATTTGAATTGGTCACTTTTGAATGCATTGCAAATTGAACCAGTAAGGGGGCCACATGTCCTCTGCATGATCCCTCAGCCCAGCTGCAGACTTCCTCATCGATTCAGGGGAGTGTTATTCGTGTTCCTTGACTAACTCAAGGTCTCCATGAGTTTTACCCTCACTGCCTAAAGGAAGCCAAATGACTGTCTCACCATTATTCAGTGGCAGTCTCCATTTGCTGTGTATAAAAAAAATGGCCCAGGAAAGTTAAATAACTCATCATAAGGACTTAGGGATGAAACTTGGAATTCAGTTGAGGTGGCTTGATATGCGGTAATAAGCTAGGTGTAGTCACCGAACTGTGTCAGTTACTCTACTAAAGCAGATTAAAACATCCTCCACACAAGGCATCCAGATTCTGGTCTGGTGGAAGTGTTTATTTTACCTATCTTTATCAGAAAATACGATAAGGAGCAATTTGCATTCATATGAGAAAAAAATGATAGTATGCATTTGCTATCTTTTTTCAGGGCTATTTGGCTTTCTCAATTCTTGTCATAGTTCAGAGAGAACTGAACTGGAGCATTCTGATGAATCTAGAATATTGGACCCCTGTATTAGAGAGATCCTGGTATCAGAGTAATTAAGTAATACATGACCAGTGCTTGGAGTCTTTAGTAGATAAATGTGCCTCAGAGGACAGGAAAGATGACCAAGTTTCAAGAACCTGTCACATCAATCAAGTTGAGAATAGCCTCCTAAGAAGAGAATATGCATGGCTTTTTTCTTCTGCTATCGCTAGGAAAGAATCACAGTAGCTATTAGGGAGCGTCAGTTTCTAGCATATGCTACATTTGAGAGTCCTATTTTGTTTCATTTTGTGGGAAGTATGAGTGATGGTAGGTCTTTGATCAATGATCAGCAGATAAAGATCCTTTGGTAAGTCCAGGCTGCAGTGCAAGTAACCCTGACATATGTATCCTGTCACTCAGCAAACCCCATGGCACTAGAATGCACAAGGTACATGATAGAGTTTATTTTGAAATACATCAATAGAATCACAGCATAGTGGCTCTGGACCCAGGGATCAGATTTGCAGACGTAGACACTGCTTTGTTTTCTGTGCCTAGTGTTGTGCTTCTGGGCCCAGGTCGAGATAGCATGTGACTGTAATCAGTGTTCACTTTGAACCACCGGAAGCTGGAGTAGAAGTGCACAGTAAAATGAAAGCGCCATTGGTAGGTTGTTGAGAAGGGTGAAGGTAACTATGGGGAAGGTCCCATGGTTCTTCTTTTGCTCATAATGATAGACTTGCTGCCTCTGGATCACTGCACAGCTACGCTTCCCTGCCGAGTCTCCCATGGCAGCTGCTGCCATCCATGATCCATGCTGAAAATGGACTGTGGTACCCTGCTGTACCACTTGGGGTTGGTATTGCAAATTGTGGTGGTGGTGAGGGTAAATCCTCCCAATGATGAAGAAAGAAAGAAAAGGTAAAGTTAGAAATATGAATAACTTTCTTCCATGTGTGTGGTATTAATGTTACTATTATTGTATGCATTGATAAAATTGTTAACTATAGACAGCCAGGAGACAACAAAACTATACCTTGTACAATATAAATTTTGAAAACAGATTTTTGAAATTCAACAAAGACCATGTATTCCATTGGAATGGATATTAGTTGTTTTCTCTGCACTACTGATTGGCTTAGGTTGTTTTATTAAATGCATATTTAAGGTTTGTAGATAGTTTCTTTAGTATCCATAAGAATGTCTTGGTAATGTGCACACTATTTAATGATTCATTGTAGTCAGTATGATAAATAATATCCCAATTCTTTGTCAGGTAATCATAATTTATGAATGAAATTGGTACTGGAGAGGAAAGGATTATCAAACTGAGGAAGCAAAGGAAACTCAAGAATTTGAACACTTCTCTCCTTCTATTTATATCGAAGAAGAATAATAATAAGAGGTGGATGCATTGACTTTAGCAATGGGAGGGAATACCAAATGATAGTGTTCAACCAAGGCAACTAAAAATTATACTCTATATGATACTCCTAAGTTGCTAAAAATCAATACAATGGTGGCTTTTATATGTATAAGTGGGTAACCTTCATGTAGCTGATGATGCTAAGTTGGCTCACTCTCTCAGAAGCACAATTTCATAATTTGGGAAAGAGTCCTAAAACACACATTTTCTCCTTGACCAATTCATGGTAATGTCCACAAATTTTCCTCAGGGACATCATCTGAGAAGTGGCAGAGTTGGTGGTGTATGAAGATTGCCTATTGAATGTTTACCTACAGTGTAAACTTACCAATGTCTGACATAGGGAGTGATTGGACAAATGATGCCTGGACAGATGATAGAGTAATCCTATCAAATACACATCAATTATATAACACTTAACATCAGAAGATATTCTAGAAAATAAAATACTTCAAAATTACAGCATTTTATTCTTTTAAATACAAGTGTCTATGTATATATGACTATAACAAAATATCATAGCGAAGGCTATTTATAATGGAGGTCTTTGTCTTGATAAAATTTTTTATTAATTTTGAGAAATTTGTATCATATATTTTGATCATATTAGCTTCCCACCCCAACTCCTCCCAGATCCTCTCCAATCTTCACACCTACTCAACTTTCTTTTCTCCCCAAACTTCTATTTCCTATCCATCAAGTCCAATTTGTGTTGCCTAAGTACCCTTGGATGTGGAGCCCATGCTAATCTACTCAATGTCACACTCCTAAAGAAAACTGTCCCTTCCTTCCCCAGAAGCTATTACTTGCCAATAACTCCTTAGCTATGGGTGGACTTCCTACTAATCTCCCCCTCTCCACGAAGGGATTTTCTCTGGTTTAAGCTTGTGTTTTATACACACCATTAAAACTGCCTTGAATTTTATGTGCAACTGGCCTTATCTTCATTCCACCTCTTCTGTAATGATCCCTGAGACTTGGGAACAGAAAGAATGTCATAGGTGTCCCTTTTAGAGCTGAGTGCTCTATAGATTTTTTAAATTAATTTTTATTGAGCTCTACATTTTTTTCTGCTCCCCTCCCTGCCTCTCCCCTCCCCCTTCAACCTTTTCCCTAAGGTCCCCATGCTCCCAATTTACTCAGGTGATCTTGTCTTTTTCTACTTCCCATGTAGATTAGATCTATGTAAGTCTCTCTTAGGGTTCTCATTGTTGTGTAAGTTCTCTGGGTTTGTGGTTTGTGGGCTGGTTTTCTTTGCTTTATGTTTAAAAACCACTTATGAGTGAGTACATGTGATAATTTTCTTTCTATGTCTGGGTTACCTTCACTCAAAATAATGTTTTCTAGCTCCATCCATTTTTCCTGTAAAATTCAAGATGTCATTATGTTTTTCTGCTGTGTAGTACTCCATTGTGTAAATGTACCACATTTTCCTTATCCATTCTTCAGTCAAGGGACATTTAAGTTGTTTCCAGGTTCTGGCTATGACAAATAATGCTGCTATGAACAGAGTTAAGCACATGTCCTTGTGGCACGATTGAGCATCCTTTGGATATATACCCAAAAGAGTTATTGCTGGGTCTTGAGGAGGATTGTTTCCTAATTTTCTGAGAAATTGTCATATTGACATCCAAAGGGGCTGTACCAGCTTGCATTCCCACCAGCAATGCAGAAGTGCTCCCTTTACCCCACCACCTCTCCAGCATAAGTTGTCATCAGTGTTTTTGATCTTGGCCATTCTTACAGGTGTAAGATGGAATCTCAGAGTTGTTTTGATTTGCATTTCTCTGATGACTAAGGATGTTGAACATTTCCTTAAGTGTCTTTCAGCCATTTTAGATTCCTCTGTTGAGAGTTCTCTGTTTAGGTCTGTACTCCATTTTTTTATTGGA
>PVIU01028733.1:0-18549 GCA_004026605.1 Ondatra zibethicus
CTCCAGCCACTAGTAAATGCATTATATATTTCCTGGAGGATTAAAATATATCTGTTTTTTTCCTATCCCATTTTCAGATTTGCTACTATTTAGTAACATTTTGTGGTATTCTAAGACACAATTGTAAATGCATCAGATCTATTCAAGTAGTGTTGGCATTGAGGCAAGAAGTACTATATGATATATCAGTTACTATTATGAAGATAAGAAAATCCCAAGAACACCAACTTAAAAGAAGGAAGATTTACATGGGCACAGTTTCAGAACAGTTAACTGTGCTTATTTGACCATCCTGGTGGCAGGAGGTTGTGGAGCAGAAGAATATTCGTGATGGAAAAGAGAAAAGAGAGACAAAATATCCAAGAACAAGATACTCTTAAGGACCCATATCCCATGTGTAGTATGAGGAGTGGGCGGGCCATGGCCCGCTGCCCAGTTAGCTTACACCCGAAATAATCACACAGAAATTATTAATTAAATTACTGCCTGGCCCATTATCTCTAGCTTCTTATTGGCTAACTCTTACATCTTGATTCAACTGATTTCTAATAATCTGTATGTTACAAAGAGATTGTGGCTTACCGGGAAAGTTTCAGCGTGTCTGACTTGGCAGCTTCATGGCAGCAGCTTGCTCTGTCTTCTTCCCAGAATCCTGTTCTCTTTTCCCCACCTATCTAAGTTCTGCCCTATCAAAAGGCCAAGGCAGTCTCTTTATTTAACCAATGAAAGCAACAGAAATGCAGAAGGACCTCCTACACCACCCATGAGCTACTTCTAGCTAATTTCCTTTTTGATAACTCCCCAAAAAGTGCCCCACCTGGAGGCCAAAATCTGAACACTAAGCTTTTCAGTGAGATACCATGTCAAAACCATAACCCCTTGAGATGGAACATTCACAATAATGAACAGAAAACTGTTTGGTGGCATACATGCCTTCTTGAGGAGAAAGGGTGATTTTAAGAAGTTGGAAAATGTTGTGCAGTGGGAGGGTTGCAATACTGCACAAGGCTGGCCTTAATCTCCTTGTCCTTTCTTCCTAAAAGCAAAGGAAGAAAAAATGGAGCATGGGTGGGCAGGGGGACAAAGACAGAGATAAGGAAGGGGAACGTTTCCCTTCATCTTTTCCCTACATAATGGTGTTTGGCAGACACCTTTCAAAGCTGGCTTTGTGTACTCAATTACATCTTGTACTAGGAAGATTATTAAACCATTGTTGGGGCAGAGAAAAATGTGACCATCCATTTCTGTGTGCAGCCCAGGAGCACTTTGTTTTCTTTACAGAATAGTCTTCATTTAACATTTATAGATACACTCAGAAAAGCCAAGAATAAAGCATAATAAACGGCAGCTTCCTCTACCCTCCTGGGTGGCCACAAAGAGGATAATGTCCATTTACTGCTCTGCAGATGTTTCAAGCTAAGGCAGGGCCACCCCTGCTGTGCAGCTGAGTGAACTTAAGAATAACAGCTCTTTTATCTGTCCTCAGGGCATGGTGGGTGCATGTGAGCAGTGTGCACATGCTTCCAAATGTGTCTTCTCCCAGAACTGAGATTGATAATATATGCTGATTTGAAAAACTGAAAAACTAACAATCAAATTAATATTACCCATATATCCATAGAGAGTATTTAGACAAATGATTTAGACTGCCCTTCTGTCTCCAGTCAGAAATAAGAAATAAAATGATTTTAGAGCTATACCAGTCTCTCTCTCTCTCTCTCTCTCTCTCTCTCTCTCTCTCATACTCAAACTCTAGGCAGCAAAGGGTTTGTATACAATTATAAAATAATGTTGTTCCCACTAGAGACAGTATATTTCTCCGAGGAAGTGCAGTATGTTTACAATACTAAAGAAACCTGATTCTTTAAAAATAAACTTAGTAAAATATAATCAGTATCCAATAAAGTTTTTACCTTTAAAAGTTTCTTCATGTGTTTTCATGTCTTTTAAAAGAAATTTGTGAGACTCCTGTTGTGGGATATTTAACTATGTAAATATATGTTGCATTTGTTTATGTTGCAGATATTTGCTTCACTATGTAAAGATATGTTGCTATTTTACCTTGCCTGCCTAAGATAACCTGGTTGGTCTAATAAGAAGTTAAATAGTCAATAATGAGAATGAAAGTATATCTGGTATTTCCAGGCAGGGAGAATAAGTAGGAAAAGGAATTTAGGCCCAGGGAAGAAAGAGAAAGAGACATCAGTGAGACACCAAGGACCATCCAGACAGACATGGAGGAAGCTGGAAAGAAGGACACACAAAGTGAAGGAAAGAAAAGAGGTCCTGAGGCAAAACAGAGATGAATAGAAGCAGGTTAAATTAAGTTAAAAAAGCTAGTGGGACAAGCCTAAGCTAATTAATTCATAATTAACATTATGTCACAGTATCTTTATTTGGGAGCTGGTTTGTGACCCAAAGAAAATTCTAACTATAGTACCTTTCACATAAAACCTATTTGCAACTACCATTCCCTCCTTGGCTTCTAGGAGAATGATGGAAAAATCATATAAAAGTGGAATTATTCCCATGTGTCTTTGTTACCTGACTCATGTCACTTAGTACATGGTTTCCCAGTTTTATTCATACTGTCCCCAAAAGTTATATGTCCCCTTTCCTCTTTACGAGGCTGAAGAATGTTCCATTGCATGCACATACCTTGTTTTATTTGCCTGTTTATGGTTGAAGAACTTTCGAGTTTCTACCCATACTTTAGCAGCCATGCTATAAAGACCCTAACTTAGAATCTGGAGGATGTGTATTAAAAAGTCAGAATTCAAGATCATGTGACAGTTCTCCTCTAAATGTTTAAGACAATCTGCATTGTCCTTTCTAGAGTGACTATATCATCCTTTTATTTTTTTATCCCTACTCACAATCCAGAGGAATTGCAATGTCCCCAGATCCTCACTGACTTTTCTTACGTTGGTGTCATTCTACTAGATAATAGCCATCATAGCACGTGGAATGCATGCTGCTTTATGAGATTGAATATGATTGGCCCAACACTAAATGGGGGTCACACTAGCTGTGCCTTGACAAACATTAACAGCATATATTTAAGCAATGCCATATAATGTTTTGACATACATTTACATTGAAAAATGATTAAGAACAAGTAGGTACTATTAGAAAAGCTTTCCACATTAAAGATGAAGAGATAGAATAATGTTACAGTGCAATGCCAAAAGTCACAGGTGAAATAACTGAAGAAGTAAAAGAGAAGAGAATAATGCCATTGAACTCTTTTCCAGGGGTGCGGGTTTTAAATTCTGTTTGTCCACACGAACTGTTTAGGACAGTTTCGGCTTTGCAGTTCGGCATCTCTTCAGCTAAGCTTCTGAGTGACTGAAGCGATATTCCACTCCCTTTCTGTCCTTTGCCACACACTACGAAGATGTGAAGAGGGTCGGACTGAATGGTTTTTGTTTTCTTCGCTCTTCCCAGGGCATCTTATTTTAGTTTGTAATCTGTGTTACCATGGTGCTAGGAGCTGTCCTTAGAATAAAAATTCTTGCCAGATATTAGGTACAGTTTTTAAAATAAAAATCTAAAAATATGTAATGTTGACACTGATGTATGATTAAGACATTCTATTTATCCTGTAGTTATTTTAGATATTTTCAACATTAATCAACACGAGGGTTTAATTTAAGTGATTTTTATTTTCCCATCTTGAGAGAATTCTCATATTCCTTAAGACTCATTTAGAAACAGGGCATGACAATTTTTTTAATTTTATTGATTTTTATTGAGACCTACATTTTTCTCTGCTCCCCTCCCTTTCTCTTCTCTCCCCTTCAACCTTCCCCCACAGTCCCCATGCTCCCAATTTACTCAGGAGATCTTGTCTTTTTGTACTTCCCATGTAGATTAGATCTATGTATGTCTCTCTTAGTGTCCTCATTGTTGTCTAAGTTCTCTTGGATTGTGATTTGTAGGCTGGTATTTTTTGCTTTATGTTTAAAAACAACTTATGAGTGAGTGCGTCTGATAATTATCTTTCTGCGTCTGGCATGGCATTTTAAGATGCAGTCACATACAAATCAGAGGAACCATGTTGAAGGGGTCTGTGTAATCACACTATCAGAGGAAAAACTGACCCTTGACCTTAATTCACAAAAGCTTTTCTTAGTGATAGGTAATCAGTTCCAGTTGGTTGTAATTGGGGAGGGGTTGTCTGTTTGTATGTTATCAAGATGCTTATATGTAATTTTTGAAAATTTAAGTTATCCTTGAACACGTTCTCTCAAACATTTTTCCTACCACAGGCTCCAGAGTAGTTGGGACAACAGTCCTGGGCAACTTACAAGCTTCATATGGGTAAGGAGCCCTTGAGTTTAATTGATATCGTACCAATATGTTTCTCTACCATCTATAGTTTTCTCACTCTACTCATTTGACACAGAAGAATATCCCACAGAAATGAAAAAGACTCAAAACTCTCTGGACTTTTACAGAAAAAAAAATGTTCCAAAGACTATATCCTATATAGATTTTTTTTAAATAATGATTCCTTCCACATGCTCATTTTGCAAGAATATTCTCAGATGTATGTTCTTCCCAATGATACTAACTGTATCTCTCCTCTTACATCTTTGAATTTCTTTTATAATCTTTTTTCCATGTAGCTTATTGTTGTTTTTCTACTCATCATTAATGTTATGTTTGACTATGTTGTTAACTCTGATGAGCCAACCAGGGACAGAAAACAGGAGTACTTGTAACAGTGAGTGTTTCTAGTCTCTGTTTTTTTTTTTATGGCTACTGCTCTCTATGATTCCACTGTAGAAAGGAAGTGCTCAGGAGCTACAGTCCTCACATGCTTTAGAGACCAAGTTTGAAGTGAACCTTTGTAGTTTAAAGCTACTGAGATATAAAGGGTCACCATCTAACTGGACCAACTGCTGCATATAATAAATATTGTTTCTCTACATAGAGCTAACTTCAAATACATGGAAAAGAGATGGGGAGGAGTAGGGGGAGAGAACACAGAGGAGAAGGAAGAGCTAGAGAGAACTGAAACTCTATTAGCAGGTTCAAGAGGTTTACATTATTAGCATACTGATGTTTGCATCCTAGAATAGTACCACAGTAGAAGCAGTGTGAAGTTGAAGGTCAAATAATGGTGAATGATTTCAAACCCTAGATCTGCCACTACAAGGTGGCAGCTAGATGTGCTAGCTCAACTTTTATGAAGCTAGATCTTCAATCCTGTCATCTGTGAAGGGTAATATCAATACTTGCTATGCTTTCAAACTGAGATGTAGGTGGCATTGTCTCTCACTGTTAAACCCTGTATATGGTTACCATGCATCCATCCCTTCATTTTCTGCTGCTAGTGACATCAACATAGTAAGATGGTGTTCAATTAAGCCAACACAAGGCAACACAAGGATGAAACAAGATGAAACTGTTCCCATTTCTGAAACGATGGCTTATATATGGTGAAATTTGTCATTTATCTCAGACATATGATTTTATCATGTCATTAGACAAAGACCCCTTTCAAAGCAATAGGTATTACATTATTGAAACAACTCAATGTAACAGTTCTGTCTTATTGATTTTAAACTCATAAATTCGGCTGCTACTGAAATGTAGTTGTTCTCTCTCTCACTTTCTGTGTGTGTGTGTGTGTGTGTGTGTGTGTGTGTGCATGAATGCATGCAGTTTTTATCTTAAAATAGCAGATTAAACTCAAATTTGTTCCCTTGAAACAATTTCAGTGTCAGTATTTCCATGAGGATGCAAGTTATCATAGACAATAAGCTATATGATCTTTGGGACTCTGACTTGCTTTAAAATGAAGCAAAAATAACTGCAGAGGCTGAAGGTGAGTAGGACTTATTTATCTAGTTTTTGACCTGGTACTTTGCAACTGAAACTTTGCCAGACCCAGTGGCGTACATATAAATATTGTGCCCCTCTTTAATATGCCCCCGTTATTATAACACACTAAATTATTGGACTGAGAGGCTATGTCCCATGAGATTGCAAGAAGCTTCTCTTGTGATCCTCTAGGTTCCATTCCACAGAAATAATAAAAATCTTTCTGATTTTATGGACAACATGCTGTTCTACACTGTCCGTTTCCTGACACATTCCTAAGTTCAGAATGAGAAAGCAGCTGGGTAGTTTTACATAAATGCTTTCTTTCATGAGAACATCACCTTGATGTGTATGAGACCTCGTTCTGAGTTATCAGGGATAACAGACTCAGGCTTAGATCACTAAAACCTACATGTAACACCACACAGTTGATGATTAGCTTATCATCGTATGGTCAGAAGCACTTTCAAAGTTGTTAGGGCTCATTAAATAAACTGACTGTACCCTCCCCCCTCCCCAGTGTGTGTAGGAGACAGAGATCAGAAATGGAGACAGAGAATGAAAAGACTAAAACAGAGTAACCCAAGCCACTGAGAACGGGATACATTCTAAAGATGATGAGTCTTAAGTCGCTATAAGTAACACTGCATGCTGTGTCTTAGTACATAAGAACAACAGGGTCAAATGAGGTCAAACATATTTTATCTTCCATGTACTTTAATTTTATGGAAACTTTCAAAGATTGCAGTTGATCCATTATTGTGAATATATGGCATTAGGGACACTGCTAACGTCACTATATAAATTGTCCATGTATGTGTTCCTTTCTAATTTCCACTATTGTACCTCTATATATTACAGTGACTAGCACATCAATGCCAATAGTGTGTAATAAATACTTTTGAGATGAATGAGACATAACTTTACTATATAGTAGCAATTATGATTGTTTGCATTTAGGAGTAAAGAAACAGAACCTTAAATAAATTTTGATTTACTTTCTCCAGTCCTTGCACTGAGACTTTTCTCCTAATCTTTTCGATTCTAACTATTGGCTCATTAAATAAAATTAATGTACATGGGTACTACTCCATGCTCACTTTCCATGTGAATTTTCCCAGGGAGAGATAACCCTCAATTAAACTTATTTTCTTTCTGCTTATTCCTGAAGAAGACACACATCTCAAGAATAAATATCAGTAACATATTTGAAGACTTCATTTTCGTGGTTTATTTCACTAATTTTAATGCTTGAGAGAAAAACTAAGAAGCGACCTGCTACGTACTTCTTTAAACTGAATAGGTTATCAGTTAGATTTTTATGTGGTAACAAACAAAAGCCCTAAAAAGCCATCTCTTATTTGGGGCTAAGGATTTATGCAGATTTGATTTAGAGTTGGAGATATATAAATTTTACTTTTGTGTATTTGAGATCTTAGCTCAAAGGTAAAAGGACTAATGGTCAATGAGAAGAAGAATTTTACTCCTGGAGACTCAATGAAGTTCAGAAGAGAAACCTAATCACATCAGCTGTGACACATCTGCTCATATGCCGAGGTAGTAAAGGCCAAGTGAGTAGGGCAGGGCAGAGAGGGAAGGAGAGGTTAGGGTGAGGTAATGGGAAGGGGAGGACTCAAGTTCTCCTGAGGACAGTCTGACCAGTCCTGTTCACCTCTTCCTAGCCAGAGCCATTGATCCCCTTTCTCTCAAAGCTCTGGACTAAAAATTAAATGTGAAGTGAATTTGAATCTTTTATTAAAGTTGCAAACAAAGTGCCCCTTTTGAATTTTCTTGGGACATTTGTTCCAATCTCATTGATTGCCATCCATGGTAGAAAGGTTCATATTTTAGTACTACAGTCAGTACAACTGTACAATTGAAGACATTACTGTCCTACACTGAAAAAATGAGGCAAGGCAAAAATTGCCAGCCTGTTCTAAATGGCAAACACTGTCACTGTAAAAACTTGTGACCTTCTAACCCTCGGCAAGGCACTAAGCCTTTGATCTTTATCCATGAAATTCAGGTCAATAATATCATCCATTCTATTTACTTGTGGTCAGTCAATGGTACGCTAAAGTGCTTGATACAATTTTCTGAGGGTAATAATGCATTTTGCAGAGTTCTGTAAGTATGTGATTATTATTTTGAAGGAAGCTTGGTGCTTAGTCTACACACTCTTTTAACTTGAACATTTAGAATATATTTTCCAGGCTTTATCCAGTGAGATGAGGTTGGTTTTGTATGATGGCTCACACCTTAATTGTTAAAAGAATGTAGTTGAGGTGAATCAGAAAACCCTCCATCTGGTCTCAGGTCACTGGTTACCCACTAGTACCTGTGACATACTTTACTGCAGTCATTTCTCTTTTTAGTATACCTATTACAATGCCAGGGTCTTCCCTACATGAATTGCAATGTTTTCTGCAGTTATATAGACTGTGAAACTTTTGAAGAACAGACATTTATTTCTTTACAGTTTTAGGGGTTGACTTACTTAACAAGGCAGAGAGACACCACACTGTGAGGAAACACAAGGGTAAGGGTGAAAACTATTCTTTCCCAAACCATGAAATTCAAGCTCATCAGCCCTGACAAATTTCCCACTTCAAATGCCAATGTTGAAATACTGGAATTCAGTTTGTAACACATGAACCTTTGGAGGGAACATTACAATCCCAGCATCCAGCTTGCTTCTTTCCTCAACACCTCTGTGCATCAAGAGGCTGTTTGTGTCTAGGTCTCATCATTATCATACCATCCTGAGGCAATGGCCTTCTTCTACTTCCTTTTTATTCACAGGGTCACTTCCTTTTCCCCATATCTAAGATATTTTATCAGTATCCCAAATCTTCTCTCTCTACCTGACTTTTATAACTCAGTGTAAAGATTTCTACTTTAACCTTTGGAGCTTCCCTTGATGGGGGAGAAAGCATGGGAGTACTCACAACTAGAACAGGAGAAAGGTGCATATGGGGTGAGATGGAGAAGGCAACCAATAACAGGAAAACAAGCATGCACTGCTATCACAAAAGACTGTGCAGGTCTCATGTAATCATAGATCCATTCTCCTCATCACTGCTTTCACTAGTTGCTATTATTTATTGACATGATATTTTGACTTCCTGTGAGTCCATCCTCATTGTCCCCTGTAACACAATTAATAAAAACCCAAAGACTGATATTGAGGTTCAACCTGAAGGTCAGAAAAGCAAAAAAGCCAGCCACTGGCTCTTACCACTACCTCAGTCCAAAATGGTGATCCTGCCTCCAGGAATCCTTAGAATGAGACTGTGTCTGAGAACTGTCTCCTCCTTTTTTATAGTCCTCTCTAGGACTGGGAGTAAAGGCGTGCACCTCTATTGCCCAGCTTCTAAGGCAAACTAGTGTGGCTACTGGGATTAAAAGTGTGTGTCACCACTGTCTGGTCTGTAAGGCTGACCGGTGGGGTTGTCTTGCTATCTGATCTTCAGGCAAGCTTTATTTATTAAAATATAAGTGAAGTATCCCTGCAGTCCTCAGTTCAGAGCAGGCACATCTTAATACATATAACACTGCTTTGTTTCGGCTCTATCCACTCACTCACCATCCTTGAGTATCCTTTGGGAATCTAAGCTTTATTTATTTCTGCATCTCTACATTTGGAATACAAACTGATATGCAAAGCACCTGATACAATTCTGGAAAAATATTTTAAAACATTGGATAGATATTGCTTGTGAGAAATTTTCCTGTAGTCCTCTGATTCCTGGGCACTCCTTCTTCAGGAAGGGTCTGGCTCAGAAAGGTAGAAAGACTTTTATACTGGGTCCCTTAAAGCAGCTTTATAGTCAAGCTATAGGTCTTTTTGCTTTATTTAACACAATTTGCATCTTCCTAAGAACTTTGGATAGTAGATGCCAGGAGTTAACTTAAAAGCAGAAAACCCACTGGCAAGAAGAGTCCCTCCAAAGTGACAATTCATTGGCCAGTGTTGGGGAAATGAAGACAGTAAGGCCCAGGGGCTGCTACTTTCTCTTTACCTTAGAGCACTTGGCTTTCATTTATGAAGCCAGCGGCTTCAATTAGACCTCTGTGCAACAAGCCATCCATACCCATCAAGACACCTCAGGGCTACATACATGTCAAAGCAGGCTCCTCCATCAGTGTCGCTCTGGAAACCTGTGAACTGGATGTCAGATAGCTGAGCTGGTGCACATTGTGTAACACTCTTTTCCTCTCCTTCTCCCCTGCTGTTTTTCCAGAGGCCTCTGCTATTGTAGTCGGGCTCTCAGGGAACTCTGGGTTGCCAGGCTGAAGAGTCCTCCAGGAGAGCTGAGCCCTGACAGCCCTCTAGTTTGATGGCTGTGGCAGCAGCCAGATCAGAGCAAGAAGCCAGAGGCTGTTAGGAGGGTTAATGTGAGCCCAGTAAAGATGAAAAAGAGGCCCTAATTCCAAAGAGCAAGTAATGCACTTCTTGGGTGGTAGTCGGAGATACTAAGAGACTGGATGTATTCTCAGCTCAACCTCAAGCAGCAGTGCTCAATTTCCTTCCCTATCAGACACACTTGAAAAGTGACATTTGCATACATTTTATCCTTTTGTGGTTTCCCAATTTGACTCAAAGAATACCCTTTATGGAATCACCCAAGAAATTGGATCTGAATGTAAACAGAGAAGGAAGTTATTATGCAGAGATAAACTTGAGTATTCTTTATTTCAGGCAATACATGATATTCACAGACTCTGCTCTTCCAGCTATTATTAACAACAAATTATTGGGATAGAACAAGATAGATTAAATCAAGGAATACTATTACATCATGCTGCTGTGGCTTACTTGCTTGGATAGTTAATGTTTCAAGTCAAGAAAACAGATCCATCTTTATCTCTAGCTGAGTAAATTGCTGTTAATGAGGATCATGCAGCAAGACTGTGCTGTGGGTAGACTCATCTCTGATCAACCCAGGCACGACTGTAACTCTGTGTCACCCAGTGCTATTCTTCTAGGAAAGGAGGGCAATACTTGATGATTTCAGAAGACTATCTAATTTGTGACCTTCACTTCCTACTTTTGTAGAGAGATTTAACTAAGAGTAGCTATGAGAACTGAGTAATAGTAAGTCCAATACTCTGTTAAAAGATTTGAATAGATTCTCTTACTGTTGAGTCAGTGTTTATACCTTCTATGCCAGAGATTTACAATATTTACAATAGGCACACTAGAAAGGCCCACTTTTGTTTGTAGCTTTCAATAAGTACTTGGTTTTTACTATTTGATTTCCCAGAATATAAACTAGAATTCATTTGTATATTTTCAAAACTGAGGTGTATGAAAACCTACTTGGCACTTATTCATTCATTTATACATACATGCATACACACACACACATTGAATTAGCTATAGTTCAGTACATAAAAATTTCTTTTAAGTTTATCGATTAGGAGACCAGGATTTTCTTTTTCTTCTCTTTCTTTAAATCTTAATGTAAATGAGGTCCTTCAAAATGTCTTTTCCTAACTTGCAAAGTATGTATAATTCTCTTGTTGTTTTGCATGTCCTTTCTGAATATTCCTCACCTATAGCTGTTCTCTTCCCATATGTATTCAGAGTGCACCTACAAGTGCACTGAAAAGGGTCCAGGGCACAGGGTTCTTCCCAAGGCATCATACACTGCAACAGCATCTGTAGCATTCATGGGGATTTTCTTTCCAGATCCTCTTTCTGCACCCTTCTTCTCCATGTCATTTAAAAACACAGTGAGCTCCTACAATCCTTGAACACCACGAGAAAACACAAAGAATTAAATAACCTGGATTCATAAGGGCTCCCAGAGACTGGAATGACAACCAGAGAGCTTGTATAGGACTCACCTATACACTCTGCATGTATGTTCCAGTTGTATAGCTTGGTCTTCTTGTGGGCTGTCTCTGACTCTTTTATAGGCTTTGTGACCCTTCTCCTCATACTGGGTCACCTTGTCGAGCCTTAATACAAGAGGAGGTGCTGTCTTATTGCAACTTGATATACCATGTTTTGTTGATAGTCATGGGAGAGCTGCCCATTCATAAACAGAAAAAGAGGAGGTGTGGATTTGGAGGTGGAACAGAGGGGGCACAGGAAGGAGAGGGAGTGGGAGGACAGGAGGAAGGGGAAATTGTGGCCATGATGTAAAATAAATAAATAAATAGAACACCAAAACATCATCCTGTTTACAGGATCAAAAAACAGAAAAGCAAAATAAAACAAAATAAAATAATATGGTGAGCTCTCCAATGGTAAAATGAAATTAAAGAAGGCATCATAGTCTGAGTATTGTCTGTGATCCTAAACATGTACATATGCTTCTCCTTTGAACTGGGATTCATCCAAGACGAGGTCAATTATTTGGCCCTCCCCACCTTAAATCTCGCAGACAAATTGTTTTAGTTTATTTTTCTCTTTTTTCCCTTTTGTTAAACATTTTTTTTTCATTTTATATCCTAATCCCAGTTCCAACTCCCTTCCTCCCTCCAACACCTCCCACTTTCTCCCCACCCCACCCCCAACCACTCTGAAGGAGAAGGACACTTATGCATCACAGTCCATCAACAAAAGAAGACAGAGAGGCAGCTCATAATAGGATCCCAGAGCAGGAACTGAACCTGAGACTGGAAAGGAATCCTGGTCATGGCTTTCACCCCATGACTGGCTTACCCTGCTTTATTATTTAGCACAGAATCACTTTTCCAGGGATGACAAGGCCGACAGTGAGCTGGATCTTTCCACATGACTCAAAAAAATGTCCCAGGGACTAGTCTGATGGAATTAATTCCTCAAGTAAAGATCTCTTTTCCCAGGTGATGCTAGTTTGTGTCAAGTTAAATTCTACTAACCAACACAGAAACTTACTATTGTCTGTTTGGTGTTGCCACAGTGTTTTAGTTCCCATGTAAGGTTTGGCCCAGAAGGCCCGAAAGGCATAGCACTTTCTCAATTAGAGCAAACAGAAAGATCAGTTGGTTCTGTTTTTCAATTTTCCAAGATACAATGCTTTTCTTGTCCATAGAGAACTCTTTTTAGGGAAGAACAAGCAGGGCATTGGTGTCAACTTTGAGTTCTTGCTAATGAGAAGAGAACTGGAAGTGTTTAACTTTCCTCTCTCGTCAGTGACAAGTTAAATGTTGATATAGCTGCTAGAATGGATGGTGATCTGGCCTCAGGAAATTTAAGGCAGCTCTAGATTACTGCTCTCAGTTTGTGTGTCTTAGGGAGTGCATCAGAAAAAAGTTCTTTCATGGAAGAGGAAAATAAGGAGAAAACTAATGTGACTATGCATCCACTTAATGTCCTCTCTGCAAACTGGTCTCCATGACAGATGGCACATAGGCAGGAGGAAGAAGCATACAGTGGAAAGAGGCAGATTAGTCCATCTTTTAGGTAAACAGAGACTCTGTTGTGAGTAAAATTTTACTCCATGACATATACTTGGATCAGTATTTCAGATAGGCCACCATACAGGGAGGGAGGAATAGGAATGTATGCTCCTTCTTTGAATAATGAAGACATTATGGTAACCATGGTTACCAGGGATTGAACACATTTGAGAATGTTGCTATCATAACTTTCCACATATTTACCCCTTACAGCAAGTGGTGAGAAAGGTGCCAATCTTTTATAAGGTGCAACACTACAAGGTTGAAACATTTATCTAAACTACAGCACCATTAAGATCAGAGTTGAAATTTGAGCTCAGTGACCCATACTTGAGCTTAGAAAGGTTATAAAAATAAGAACATCATAATCTTGATATATTCAGGGTCCTGAGTCCTTGTACCGTTAATTATTCTTTTGTAATTTCTGTTTCTGCTGTTTGTCACATTCTGTCTTGCCTGGTCCTGGAAACCTGAGTGTGGTGATTTGGAAATGTAGGAAACAATACACATAGAACATTTAAGACCAAGTGGGATGTGCTCATTGTGATAGACAGCACCCACTAAGTGACTTGGCACTGCACTGTGTTTATTATATATGGCACAAGGAGAAGGGGCTAACTAGTTTTTGAGGGAGGTTTAAGAACTCCAGGGAAGCTCTAGATTACTGCTCTCGGTTTGTTTGTTCTAGGGAGTTGGTTTGGGAAAAAGAACTTACATGGAAGAGGAAAACAATCAGAAAACTTAGTACAACTGTACATAGACTTTACGCACAGTCGTGGAGTAATCTCAGGCCGTAAACACATTGTCATCATTCATTCTTAGATCAGGGAAGGCTCCACGCTTTGTCTGAGCCTCATACAGGCAATGGCATTCTTCACATGGGCCTTGTTCATGTCAATAAAGCACATTTACTTAGGACTTGGTCTGTTCCCTGTGGGTGTTCATGTTTCATTGTTTTGTTAACAACACCAGCTGATATTATCCTTGAAAAAGTAGTAGAATTAGACAAAGAAATGGAAGAGTTGTTATTGTTTTGATTAAGAGCAAAATTTGCCTCAGTTGCCGGATAACAATCTTAAGTCCATATGTTCCTTACAACACTCTGTAACCTTAGCAATATATTTCCTTTTGTTTTTGTGATCAGAAGCAGGAATTAGAGGAAAGGTGAGAGGATTGTGCTAGCCTTCCTAACTTCTAAACATGGGAACACAGAGTCTTTGAATTTCTTCTGCATTCAGCAAAACTACCTTCAGTTTTAGCTTTATTTTTTAATTTATTGTACTTTATTTTTTTAAAAAAGAAAACAATCTTTTCTCATTTTACATACCAATCCCAGTTCCTGCTCCCTTTCCTCCTCCCGTTCTTTCCACCTACCACCCTCCCCACCTCCATCCACTCCACAAAGAGGGTAAGGCACACTGCTTTGGGAAAGGTCCAAGGCCCTCCCTACTATATCTAGGCTGAGCAAGGTATCCATCCAAAGAGAATGGTTCCCAAAAAGCCAGTACAAGCAGTAGGGATAAATCCTGGTGCCACTGCCAGTGGCCCCTCAGTCTGCCCCAGCCATATAATGTCAGCCACATTCAGAGGGTCTAATTTGGTCCTATGCTGGTTCCTTCCCTGTCTGACTGGAGCCGGTGAGTTCCCATTAGCTCAGGTAAGCTGTTTCAGTGTGCATCCCCATCATGATCTTGACCTCTTTGCTTATGTTTTCAGTCCTCCCACTCTTCAACTGGACTTTGGGAGCTCAGCCCAATTCTCTGCTGCAGGTCTCTGCCTCTGTTTCCAACAGTTGCTGGATGAAGGTTCTATGATGACATGTAAGATATTCAGCAGTATGACTACAGAAGTAAAAAACAATGACATCTTAAAATTTGCATGTAAATGGATAGAACTAGAAAAAAAACATCTGAGTGAGGTAACCCAGACCCAGAAAGATGAACATGGTATGTACTCACTCATAAGTGGTTACTAGGTGTAAAGCAAAGGAAAACAAGTCTATGATTGTAGAGCAGCTAAGTAACAAGGTAAACCCTAAAAAAAACATACATAAGTCCACCTGGAAAGGGGAAATAGAGAAGATCACCTGACAAAATTAGGAGCATGGGGGTGGGGGGAGGAGAAATGAAGGCAGAAGGGGAAGAGGAGGGGAGAAGGGGAGGGGGAGGAGAACATGAAGTAAGGCAATAGTCAAGATGGAGGTCGGAGAGACATAAGAGCAAGGAAAGAGATATTTTGATTGAGGGAGTCATTACAGGGCTGGCAAGAAACCTGGCACTACAGAAATTCGCAGGAATCACAAGGACGACCCCAGCTAATACCCTAAGCAATAGAGGAGAGGGTGTCTGAACCGGTCAGATTGATAAATATCTTAAATGTCACCATAGAACCTTCATCTGACAACTGATGGAAAGTTTTCATTTTATCCTGTCCATTCTCACTGCCTGCTGTTGGCATGCAGACCTTAATGCCATATGAAATGAGTGCGCTGGATCAAGAGACCACATTCATCATCCCTGGAATGTCTTCAATGGCAACTGTCTTCAATCTCGCTTTTCTCATTGCTTATTCCCACAAACAAGAGGAACAGGGAAAGAATTGCCCACTTAACCATGCCCAGTTAGAATTTTTAATCCTAAAACTTATGTTTAGACAGACAAATCTGATCTAGATTGTTCTTGTTGAATAATATTAACCATTTTTTGAAACTTTTGTAGAAATCATATGCCATCAAAAGTTGCCACCTTCCTAGAATTACTAAACTGGAACACAGAAATTTAATCACCATTCACATTGGGACTTTGAACCTTCTTTGTTCTTTCTTTTCTCACCCATAATTGGAAAATGCTTCAATACTCACATCATAATGATTGGCTTAAGACAGACTACATATCCACTTTTTAAAAACACCTAAGTTTATTCCTCTTTTGTATGTGTTTACTTGAGGTTAAAGCTGTGCTAAATTATTTGAAATCATCTGAGATACCAGCCATCGAAATTACCCTACACTTCTAAGAATGAAATCCAATGTGATTCATGAATTAAGTGCTAGTGAAGAATTTTTGGTGTAGGTAATTTGTGTGTGTGTTTTTCCACCTCACCCCAACTACTTTCCAAAGACACTAAGTAATATACACTGATTTCTAATTGAAATGTTACCTAATTGATCATGCAGGTAAAACAGGTTAATTATTAGGTGATGGCTGACTAATTGCCTAGCAATTGGCATCTTTGATTACTGTTATTATTATTTTGGCCCTCTTCACCAAAACACAGATTGTACTTGATAATTACTTATGGATTCACTGAGCTTTATTAAGAAGAGTACTGTTAAGGTCTGAAAACTAATGGTAATTATAGCCTTAAAATAAAATGATATTAAGGTTGCACATTGTTCTCAAATATTCATGTTGGCTCTGATTGACATGTTGCCTACTATTTCATTTTGTGTAGCCAGTTGGAAAATGTAGAGCATATCTGTCATTGAGTTGACTGTTTAGATTCTAATAGTTCATTTAAGAACAATGAAAGCAGAAAGGAAAAAATAGGTAAAGAGGAATATAGGTGATATAGAGTAAGGGAAAAGAGTAAGCACTGACTGACAACAGAGCAGCAAAGAAAAGGTAGAGGGAAGAACTGCTGAGAATTTATCTAAAGCAAAGAATCTGGTAGGCAGAATATGCCCCTTCTCAAAAGCATATCCACATACCAGTCTCTGCAAACTGTCAATCTTACTTTATGACTCAAAAGAACATTTTAGAAACTATTACATTAAGGACATTGAGATGCGCTGATTAATCTGGATCATGTGTGGTCCTACATGCAATTGCATGCATCTTTATGAAAAAGGGAGAAGGGGAGGTTGGCACAGTCAGTACAAGAGAGGATAATATTGCCATACAAGCTGAGCGGAATAATGGCAGTCATAAGATCAGGAAGCTCAGAAAGTACAGCCTTGCCTCATCTTGATTTTTGCTTATTGCTATTTACTATAGTATTGGGGCTTGAAGAACTCTTAAGGGGATGAATACGGTTTATTACAAGCCTCCAAACTAATGGCAACTTTTTACAGCAGCTACAAGAAACACATACAGTCTTTTAGCCATTCATGATTGTAATTTATGGCTGATCTGTGCCAGGTACTTCTATGAGCATGGTAGAGGGTGAAGAAGGTAGAGGGAGGGAGGAAAAAGAAAGGTGGACACAGGATAAGACAGGGAGAGAGAGGCACAGAGAAAGGGACCCAGAAAACTGAAGCGATCATAAGTACAACAACTAAATTCTTTCCTGAAGTGACAAGTGCAGAGAAACACATAAACAGAGAACCCCAAAATCTCAGAATAGGGGAGCCTAGGGATGCTATTAATGGGATTGGGCAAAGCTCTCCTGAGAGGATATTGGGGCCAGGTATGTGAGCATATGCCATTATCTTTGGAAATCATGGCCACTTTGTGTTCTCAAAGCCATCAGTGAGGACAATACCAGTTTTCTCTTTTATAGATGAAAAAACTTGGTGTGAAGAGTCAAAAATACAATCCATAGTTCCAGTGCTGCAAGCAGAGCCCCCAGTGCAATCGTGGGTGAGAGCTGCCTTCTACAAACTGTTCATGTGAAGTACTGCTGGAAAGAAGAATTACATAGAGTAGATTAAAATGTTATCACCAAAAGTTTTGCCAACTACCCCAAATAATAAAAATGACTCTTGGTTTAAATATAAATAATTTGACATTTTATATTACTCAGTTTAGACAGGCTGTTTCATTTTTAACAGTAAAATCTGCACCTTGCCTGGGTAAATGAGGATCCTATTTTATTCCTTTCACCACAAAGATTCACCCCTATCCTCAGTTTTCCTGGGCTTTTCTCTAAGAATCCTTATGACATCCGAATGAAAATATAATACAGTAGAATATAACAGGCAAGTTTAGAGATGTAGAAACAGCAGGGAGAAATGAGTTCTCTTGCTGAAGGCCTGAAGAATCCTAGTTTGGCAGCCAGGATCTTTGGCTTGATTGGTCTGCGGCACAAGAGAGACATGCTGGTCTGTCCTGTCAGTTTGCAGACGCCAGGGAACGGCTGCCTGTGAGGGAATGGTGTGTCTCCCTTGTAAAGAGCCAGTGCACAGCACTCACACTGGGATTGGTAATGGCAGAGACCGGCTGGCTGGAAATTCCCTGGGGAAATCTCTCAGCCTGCCAGTGCTTGTCAGCTTCACAGTGACAGCTGGACAGTCAGGAAGGAGCTGTGCAAAAGAAGGCTAGCAATAACAAGGCCACCTTGAGAAGTCTGATGCCTTGAGCAGCCAAGGAATATTAGGAAGGG
>PVIU01028734.1:0-18577 GCA_004026605.1 Ondatra zibethicus
GCATACCACACAATCCTACAGGGCGGCCAGTTATGAAAAGATTATGTTGAACTCTAAAGAATATGTTTAACAAACAGAAATACCCCAGAAATAGATTGAATAACACTTTATTAACTTTGAATTTTCTAAATGCTAATGAGAAAGGAATAACAGCTATGGAGAGACATTGGATAATACAAAAACAACCCTATGGACTTAAGTCAGCTGGCATACTTTAAAGATGTACTGAACTTGGAATGGAAACCAGGGCATATGTAACATTGGGGAAGGAGTTTTGTTTTTGTTTCCACAGAAGAAAAGCTATGGATATCATCACAATTGATAAAGATTCAATTGGAACATGAGACACCTCTTAATTAAAAGAAATGATAGTTCACCAAACAACATGGCCGTTTAATCTAATCTAACTTGTAAAACTACCAAATGCTTTTCATTTGATCAGATATAACTTGCCAAAAGAGACTTTCCCTAAAATTAGGGTTGGGAATGGGTTTGGTTTCTGTCTTTTCAGGATAATAAAGGTATCTAGCTAAGAAATTTGAAGACCACTGAACAAATTAGAAATCTGAAGAAAAAGGTCAAATCATCCAGAACAAAAGGTCTCAAGAAAAAGAGTAAATTGGCCTATTGGCATATCACATTTCCAGTAGGATAAAATTTAATAAATCTTCCCAAATGTTTGTTTCTGTTGTTTTCTACAGATATATAATAATGCTAATGATCTTTTTGTAGTCTAAAGCTAGTTTTAGAGTTGAAGTGTGACTCTCTCCTTCTCTAAACCCAAATATTCTTATTAAAGTGAAATCCAAAATCTCTGTCTCATGTCAGAAGAATTACCTGATATAGGACAGAAGAAAAACAAAAATTTAAGGACTGTTTTATTACCACTAATCTTTTAACCCTTTGGTTTTATATTGACTGTAACAACTTTTCTTAAGGTATAAATTTTATGGCATATGTAGATGTTCTAAGCTTTTCATCATGATATTAATGATTATATGGAGTACTAACTACTTCTAGAAAAAGGTTTCATCCACCTTCCTGTATATGATTTTGGGTTTGATTCTCTATCAGTTTTTGGCAGTGAACCATGAGTGTACCTGACAATGATCTTTGAATTCTCCAAAAAGGGGATGGGGCCCCACAACGATGAATCCTCCAGGGCTATAATAACACCGTTAAGCTGAAAAATACTACCTACAGTATTTTTGTAGATCGACTTTGGACTACAGACTGCTCAGAACAATTTCAGGTGGCTGCCTTAGATGATCCAGCCTAGTAGACTACTCTAGCCAGGACGTTAGATGAGTCATGCACTTTCCCATTACACATAGACTGGACAGCAAATGATATAACTACCTCTACTACGTTGACAATTAACCCCAATTTTTCTTTTCAGGATCCCCTAAAGATACCATGGCCCCAGAGAGCAGGAAGTAAATTTAAGTATACAATACCCACATTCTCAGAGGTGGGATACATGGTTTTTGAACATTCAATGGATTGTGGATATTTTTCATTGTTTAGGGATGTTGGTTACAAGTTGTTATTGGTTAAGGCCAGGAGGAAAGTTGAACAGAGGATATTAGATTCAGAGTTCTTGTTTTGAAAAGAAAAAAGGGGAATGTAATTATAATAGAATAAAAGGTACATTACTGAATTTACTCTTAAAACAGGGAAGATATAGATAGATATGATGATAAAAATCTAGGTTATGGAATCTACTTTTAAAAAACAGCTATTGGATTTAAATGTTTTACATTGAATTGGACTTTTGTATATTGTATAAAATGTTGTATATTGATACAAATTTGAGATTAATTTTGTTAGAACATACTGTACATACATTTCTACTCTTGTTCAAGGTATTGTACCTATACAACTGATTTAACAATGTAATGCAAATGTCTAGTCCTTGAAACTTATTATTACCAACTGTTTAGGATAATAAGAAAATGCAGGTTAGTAGCTAATTACCTGTTATAATGTAACTTGTAGTCACATTAAGTATGTTTTCAAAGTTAAGCAAAGATATAGTTTAGATAGACATATTATCTTCAGAGATCTACAGAATATGACATTTAAGAAGTTTTAATAACATAGGTTCTTTTTTATGACAATGAGACATGTCTGCTCCCTGCAACAAAGTCTACTTCAGAGAAGATAGTGGGCATTGAAGAAACTCCACATAGAGTTTACTTTCTTGTGACAAAAGAAAGCCACTGGACGAGAAAATGCCCCTCCCTGGACTGCTGACCATATGCTGTCCTAGTTGGACAAACAGGACACAAAAAAGAGTGACTGCCAAACATTGTCAAGACAAGGAGGGACAGCCCTTCAGAATATCCTGCTTAGTAGAAAAGTTTGTCGAATATGCTAGGCCTCTAGGCTTAAGATGAAGGAACCAATGTTGCAAAGGAACTTTGGATGACTGTCCAGGCAGCTAGCTGTTTCTGTCATTTCTCATATTTTTTGGAAGTGGCACTTCCTGCTTACTCAGTTAATATTATTTCCTTCCTGGGTCTCTGAAGTTGAAGGGAGTTGAAGACGAGATATTTATAGTTATAGTTTTCCTTGTTTACCTAATGCAGAAAGCAAGTTATAATAGAAAATAAATTAGGTACAAGACTTTGAACTCACCAAGATGGGATAGATCTGGAAAAATTTTTCTGAATTTGTCAAATGCAAATGGACTAGACATTGTTGATGTACTTATTGTTTGTATATATTGTATATAGTTATTATATTTATCGTATATAGTTTTTCTTATATTAGTTATAACCTTTTTATTTTAGACAAAAGGGGGAAATATAGTGGTATATTATTTGTGTTTTAATAACTAAAGCTTACCTAAAGGTTTGTGCAAAGCAGCCAGACAAATCAACCATAAAAAACAGGCAGTGATGGCAAAAACCTTTAATCCCAGCAGCCCTACTAGATAGCCATAGAGGCCTGGCAGTGGTGGTGCACGCCTTTAATCCAAGCACTTGAGAGGAATATAAGTCAGTAGGAGACTGGTCTCAACTCAGTCTCATTCTGAGGATTCTTGGAGACCAGATCCCCCATTTTCAGTTTGAGTTAGAGGTAAGAGACAGGGGCTGGCTGCTTTGCTTTTCTGATCTTCAGGTTGAACTCCGATATCTCTCTCTGGGTTTTTATTATCTATACTACAGATGGTGTAGATGATGATGATGATGATGATGTAGATGTTTCCTAATGGTGAGGATTCTGCTAATGGTGTAGATGCTGCTGATGGTATAGATGTTTCCTAATGGTGAGGATTCTGCTTGTGGTGTAGATGCTGCTGATGGTGAGGATATTTCTGATGGTTTAAATGCTGCTGATAGTGAGGATACTGCTCATGGTGAGGATACTGCTGATGTTGCAGATGTTGTTGCTGCTGGAGATGCTGTTGGTGGTGTAAATGCTGCTGATGGTGCTGTAGATGCTGTTGATGGTGTAAATGCTTCTGTAGATGCTGTTGATGGTGTAAATGCTGCTGATGGTAAGGATACTGCCAGTTATGAGGATACTGCTGGTTGTGAGGATACTGCTGATGATGTAGATGTTGTTGTTGGTGATACTGGTGGTGGTGATAATTCTGCTGCTGGTGATGATTCTGCTGGTGGTGAGGATACTGCTGTTGGTGAGGATACTGCTGGTTGTGAGGATACTGTGAACAGAGAGTATGAACATCATAGGTGATATACTGCAGGTGGTGGTGCATTGCTGGTGATGGTAATGATACCACTGATAGTAGCCACTTTCATCATATTTGTCTTCTGAGCCTTATACTAAGCTAAATGCTTTTACTGTTAGTGTCCCTAATCTGTAAAGCTACTTTCAAAGAAAGGGAAATTATTTTTCTGGTCTTCCGGGTGGTAAAAGTAAAGCTCAAGATGGGAGTTTCAGAGCTGTGTCGCGCAAGAGCTATGCTGGCAGTATCACACACCTTCCCAATGGGCCTTCTTTCCTGTCAGTTCCTCACTACGCTGAATGGCTCTCCCCTTTCTTGTATAGTAATTCGAGTAAGGCATGTGCCTGGAGGAAAATCCTTCCTGCTGAATCTCAGGAAATTCTGGGCATACTCTCAGTTGTATCATGCCTCCAGTGGGCATCACCCAGCACCCCAACTGGGCCCTACACATGACTGAAAACTTCTTATACCACAAGTGCCACCTTGAGTTGGAAAATGGCCGGTCTTCTAGTTTCTAAGCTGTTAATCTCCAGGTGTCTTGCATACCACCCAATATTACTTCTGGGAGCACCTCATTATCAATATGTTGAGACTCAAAACATCTTCAAACTAGAAACTGTGGAAACATCTATAATTTTAACTCTGAGTGAAAGAGAAGGGAGAAGAAATAGCACAACTGTGACTCTCCTCAGTACTCTTGAGGTGTCTGACTCTCAGAAAGCACAGTGATAACAGTAATGATGGACGTAATGGCCAGGGATGCTGTCATGCCCATCCACTTACATCTGATTGATGTTAAGCCACTCCGGAGCTTGTGTCTGGGGGGGTCTGGAATAGACTTCCTCCTTTGAGTTGCTGAAAAACAAGTTTCTTCCTGGTTTTGACACCAGCCTCTCACTGCCTCTTTGAAGGCAACAGACTTACCCTGCCATTGCATGGGACCAGGGAGTAGGGTACTGTGGAACCAACATTTTCTGAGACTTTTTTTGAAGACTCTTATTTGTGCTATATGTGGGGATGCTCTTTCCTCCTCTTTGCCTTAATTTAAGTCAGATTATAAACACAGGGCAGATTGTCTGTCCCAGCCTGCTGCACAGATGTGCTGAGCCTTGTGTCTCTGCCTGGAGCTGTCCAATGTGGGGTGCTAATTAGAGATCCTTTGAGTGGAGCCATCAGGCTGCATCAGAGTGAGAAGAGGAAGGATGCTGCAGGCACATTAGTGAGCATTCGGATGTGGGCCCGGGCCTCTGGTGCAGTGACCTGGCCCTGTGTGCAGACTCCAGAAAGGCAGAGTGGTGGAGCCTGCAACTGATTCGTCACCTGATTTGTGGGGAGTGGCCGGAGCGGCTGCCCTTGTGGCAGTGTTCTTGCTCATGTGTCCCCCCCGCTGCCTTACTTTTTGTTTTCTAAAAGAAGACCAGTTGATTTCAGCTAGTCATGCACAGAACTAAACAATTTGGATGATAGCTAGAGTTATGTCATTTTGGAAACAATAACAACAGCAGAAGAGTCTGAGAGGTGACAATGAAACTCTTGTCTGAAGAAACAAGTCTCCAAAGGTGAAATGAGCTGTTAAAGTTCTTACACAGGAGCTGCTCCAGGACCCACAGCAAACATGTTCTGAGCCCCAGCTTCCTGTAGGGGAAGTCTGTCCCATGGGGTGGAGAAATAGCTTGGTTGGTGACATGCTTCCTGCAAAAACATAAGGACCTGAGTCTGGATGCCTGGCATCCATGTAAAAAACAGGAACGATGACACATCCCTGTAATTCCAAAGATGAGTAGGAGGAGGCAGAAGCATCCTGGAGGCTTTCTGGCCAGTTAATCTTGCCAAATTAGTCAAGTCCATGTTCAGTGAGAATTTTTTTGTCTCAAAATACCATAGTGGAGAAAGTAATAAAAGAAGACCCTCAGGCTAATCTCTGGCCTCCATCTGCACATGCACATATGTGTATATGCACAGAGACATGTTGTCTCCCTCTCTCAAGTAGGATTTAGACAGTGAACACTTAGGGTTGGGAAAGGAAGAGGCTTCAGACCTTCTGGCAGGCACTTGGAACCTCTGTTGAAGGGGAGGTGTGTTTGCAGCAAAGCTATCCTCCTAAGCCACAGCAAACCCACACTGCAGCAGATTCCCATATTTCTTTAGAGATGATGTACAAACGGTCACTCGGCAATAAGATTCCTCAACATCAGCAGCCACCGGAGGAATGCAAGCAAAGCAAAACAACAAACAAAACAAACAGAAGGTGGTGATACCCTACCTCCCAGACACAAGTCTGGCTGGTATAAATAACTATGAGGATAATGTGATGACTCTGTTGAAGAGAAACTGCTCCTGTTCTTTGTTTGGTAGGGCTGCAAAACAAGCTGGCAGCTCTTGAAATATTAAATTTTGAGTAATAATATGACCCTATGAATTAATATGTTAGACTTATACCCAAGAGAACCAAAATATGTCCATCTCCCAGACTTGGCAGCTTACAGTGATCTAACAGCATTATTCAAAGTGGCCCACAGTGGAAGACTGCCTGGGTGTCCTTTATCTGGTCCCCGAAACATTAGATGTGGTAGCATTGTATAGAGGAGGCTCACTCAGCCCTGAGGACGGTGGGGACCTTGGCACGTGCGATAAAGTAGGCCATATGCAAATGGCCACATTCTGTGAGGGTCCATTTACAGAAATGTGTGCAGAGGAACATGCTCTCAGATGCAGAAAGTAAAACTGTGGTTGTCTGGGCTGGTGACAGAGAAATGGGGACCTGTACCATGTTATGATTTCGCGATGTTCTGGAGTTATTTAGTGGCGATGTTTGCACATCTATAAACACTTTAAAAATCGCATAACTGTATGATTGCATGACCTGGTGCATCTAAAGAAAGCTGCTACTTACTGCAGTAACTATGAAGCGTGGAGCCTGGCCAATCAACAATGTCAGAGATGCTTGGTGCCACTGAGCCATGAGGATGGAGCCCAGGCCTCCTGAGCACGGGCTGATGGTGATCTAACTCTCACCTTGTCTCATCTTTTCCTCTAGGGTGAGGACTCTTTCCCTGATAACATCCTGACCTATGTGGCTCACACTTCTGCACTGACCTATCCTGCAACACGGGTTAAGTATCCTGACAACCTTTTGCGGCCGCTTAGCAGGCTCCAGCCAGATGAGCTCAGCCCCAAGGTAGATAGTGATGTGGACAAACAGCAGCTGATTGCTGCACTTGGTGCCTACACTGCTCAGAGGCCTCCCGGAGAAAATGATCCAGGGCCACAGTACCTTCTACATAGTCCCGTGAGATCATCGAGACCCTTCTCAGGACCTGCTGCTTCTCAGAGATGGTCTTTCCCTCCAGGAGACTCCAAAGATTCCCTGAGCATGGGAGATGGTGAGTGTGTTTTGGTGGCCTGCTCTTACTACATTGGTCTTGATGATTTCTTCTTGTAGGGTATTTCCCTTACACACCTCTTGTAGATACATTGTGACAAAGGGATCTTATTTTTCCAATATTCTTTTATTTTTTTCCATTCAAAAAAATTTACATTTCCTCCCCTTCTCCCAGTCCCCTCCCTCTCCCCCTCCCTCCCCCTGCTTCCTTAAAAGAGGGCATGGTGCCCTGCCCTGTGGCAAGTCCAAGGCCCTTGCGCCTCCATCCTGGCCTAGGAAGGTGTGCATTCAAATATACTAGGTTCCCAAAAAGATAATACATGCAGAAGAGATAGGTCCTAGTGTCATTGGTGATGGCTTCTCAGTCTGTCCCCATTGGCAGCCACATTCAGAGAGTCCGGCTTGATCATATGCTCGTTCAGTCCCAGTCAAGCTGGATTTGGTGAGCTCCCATTAGTTCAGGCACACTGTCTCAGTGGGTGGACCAGCCCCTCATGGTCCTAACTTCCTTGCTCATCTTCTCCCACCTTCTGGTCTTCCACTGGACCTTGGGAGCTCAGTCCATTGCTTTGATGTGAATGTGGGTCTCTGTCTCTATGTCCATCCATTGGACGAAGTTTCTATGGTGGTGATCAAGATATTCATCAATGTGACTATGGGACAAGGCTAGTTCCGGCACCCTCTCCTCTGCTGCCCAAGTACCTAGCTGGGGACATCCCTGTGGACACCAAACTCTACCAAAGAACTTCTACAGCTGATAAATACCTTCAGTGAGGTGGCAGGATACAAAATCAACTCAAAAAATCAGTAGCTCTCCTATACACAAAGGATAAAGAAACAGAGAGGGAAATCAGAGAAACATCACCACAAAGAGCATAAAGTATCTTGGGGTGACACTAACCAGGGAAGTGAAAGATCTATTTGAGAAGAACTTTAAGACCTTGAAGAAAGAAATCGAAGAGGATACCAGAAAATGGAAGGATCTCCCATGCTCCTTGATTGGTAGGATCAATATAGTAAAAATGGCAATTCTACCAAAGGCAATCTATAGATTCAATACAATCCCCATCAAAATCCCAACAAAATTCTTCATAGACCTGGAGAGAACAATAACTAACTTTATATGGAAAAACAAAAAGCCCAGGATACCCAAAACAATCCTATATAATAAAGGAACTGCCGGAGGCATTACCATCCCTGACTTCAAACTCTATTACAGAGCTACAGTAATGAAAACAGCTTGGTGTTGGCATAAAAACAGAGACATTGACCAATGGAATTGAAGCGAAGACCTGGATATTAATTCACAAACCTATGAACACCTCATATTTGACAAAGAGGCTAAAATTATACAATGGAAGAATGAAAGCATCTTCAACAAATGGTGCTGGCATAACTGGATGTCAACCTGTAGGAGAATGAAATTAGACCCTTTTCTATCACCATGCACAAAACTCAAGTCCAAATGGATTAAAGGCCTCAATATAAATCCGACCACACTGAACCTGATAGAAGAGAAAGTGGTAAGTAGCCTGCAATACATGGAGACCACTTCTTGTGTAAAACTCCAATGGCACAGAAAATAAGAGCAACAATGAACAAATGGGACCTCCTGAAACTGAGAAGCTTCTGTAAAGCAAAAGACACAGTCATTAAGACAAAAAGGCAACCTACTGAATGGGAGAAGATCTTTACTAACCCCACATCAGACAAAGGTCTGATCTCCAAAATATACAAAGAACTCAAGAAACTAGACATTAAAATTCTAAAGTACCCAATTAAAAAATGGGGTAATGATCTGAACAGAGAATTCTCAACAGAAGTTCGAATGGCCAAAAGATACTTAAGGTTATGTTCAACTTCCTTAGCCATCAGGGAAATGCAAATTTAAACAACGTTGAGATACCATCTTACACCTGTCAGAATGGCTAAAATCAAAAACACCAACGATTGTCTATCCTTGAGAGGATGTGGAGTAAGGGGAACTCTCATTCATTGCTAGTGGGAATACAAATGGATCTTATACAGGTTCAAGGTCCCTATTGGAGAGAAGAATCCTACCCCAAGGATACCCACAACAGCTGGGGAAGAGGCAAGTGCTTGGTGTATAGATTAGCTCCTGCCTCTTAAGGCTGGCCCCTGGACTGTGTCTTCTATCATGTGTTTTATAACATACAGTAGGAATGCTGTTAGGCATTCCATGCCATGTCATTCTGGGTGGCCAAATCCATAACTGACACTCAGATATGATTAAGTAGTTAATCCTCAGGGGTGTTCAGTCTGTGGTTAGTACAACCCACAATGCAGTGGTGTGTAATGCAGACCTCAGTGTGGCCCTTGTCAGTGCTGTGGTTTTCAGCTTCTGGGTAAGAGTGGTGAACTTTTGTGGCTATTTTCAAGCTGTTGGGGGCACCTATGGGCAATGACAGCTTAGGCACTTGATGGCTCCTGGTCCTTTATATCATATACAAGGTTCTGGTCCATTTTCTTTCTTACAGCCTTTCGCTAATACCTTCCCAAAGTGGGATTATTATGTTATGACTTTGCCTATAGATATTCTAAACCTAAGCAGGTAGCACTATAAAGAATTATTTGGGGACTGCACTGGCATCATCCTGTCTCCTGTAAGCAAAGCTCAGCTCATACTGACAGTCCTGCTTTGTGTACAGATGCCGAAGTTGGTCTTTGCCCATTACCTCAGCAAGGCTGCTAAGGAAAGATGCCCATGCCTTCTCTGTGACCCCTGCTGTTTCTCCTTCATGGTCGGGTAGGGTCCTTTGCTTCTCTTTGTCTCCTACTCCATATCCCATGACCTAAAGAGTTTCCATTTATTGTTGGAGTCAGCCATAGTTATTGGATCTAGGAAAAGGCAGATGCCACTTTTCTACCAAGGGATGAAAATCTAATTGAAAAATGGGATATGTTTGTGAATAGACTACCTGTGCCTATGGTTGCTACTGCCATGATCATGGCTGCTTGCCCAGTGTGCAGGTTACTTTCCCAAGCTGCTCTATGTATGTTTCTAACTTCACTGTATGCTTTTAAAAGTGCTACTAAAATGCTAAACCCAAAATTAACAGATTTGGAAGGCAACCCCGTGCATGTCACACCAGCTTCAGCACATGACTCTCTGAGACCTTTAGACTCTACACCCCACCCTCCCTGCAGGATTTTGAACTGAATTTGGTCATTATGTTGTTGTACATGTCCACATTCCAGTAGGGTATAGAGAGATAACCCAGCCACAGTGATGCCGTTGCATGTGAGGGTTAGTGACAGTGTCTTAGGGGCCATACTTCCCAACCATCACATTTATCACTAGTTCTTCTGAAATAAAGCTTGTGGACTTCTGAAAACATCTAGGCTTTTCCTTATTCTCATTTCCAGTTGTGTTATCAGAAGCCTGGTCAGTTTTCTGAAGGAGTTTACCATATT
Organism: Ondatra zibethicus; assembly: GCA_004026605.1. NCBI lineage: Eukaryota > Metazoa > Chordata > Mammalia > Rodentia > Cricetidae > Ondatra > Ondatra zibethicus. The sequence goes on from PVIU01028734.1 coordinate 10,515, forward strand.
ATGAATTTTTCTGGTTGTATCCCGATGATGTTTAAGTCATTTCTGCTCTATGTCTGGCACATGGCCATCTCTGTTTGATCTTAGTGAGGTGGGTTATGGGAGTGCTATGTGCTTTGGGGAGGTGCCCACTGTCCTGCCCTTGTCTCCTTTAAGTTTCTTGGTGGGGTGGGTCACCAAGCCCTTATGGCAAGCTCTGGCTTTAGCGTCCACATACAGTTCAGGGACTGGAAAGTTTCCCAGTCTCTTGATATGCTGAGCCGATCCTAGGGGGAAAAACACTCCATCCCCAATTCTCTCCTTCAAACATTTGGGTGAATAAGTGGTGAGTGTTTGCTATCCCTCTCCCTGCCCCCATTGTGATCCTGGGCCCTGTGAAGGCAGTGCACCGCAATCTCCGTTGGTGCTCGTGTCCTGGGTTAGGTTGGACAGCTGCATTGTTTGCGGAGTGAATGAATGAATGGACGCATCTGCACATTATCCCAGCTATTGCTCACTCAGGCTCCAAAAGCTGTGCTAGCATCAGCTTAGTTTTCCGCAAGAGCAAATACCTTCAGAGCTCAATGGTGGTACCCAACATTTGGATCACTCCAGAGAAAGCTTGATTTGTCAAGAACGAACTGCCTAAATAGCAACTAAACACTATTGAGTTTTTTGCTTTGGCTAACAGGTCCTGGGCTTTGGTCATTAAAATCACAGATTGCATTCCTTTTATATATGTATATATAATCACTATATAGTGGGGGAGACAATGACCCAGTTAGACATTCTATATCACCAAGTGAAGCCTCCAGTGCCAGAAATGGACTACATTAACCTTGGGGATGGGGCTTGGTAAAAGATTGTTGGTTGTATGTCTAACCAACTATTAAAAAAGGAGGGAAGGGAGTGGGATCTAGCATTGGTGTGTAAAATGAAAAATGATAGTTGTTGCAGGGAGAGGGCCTGCTTGTTCTTCCTGGCTGCCCGGCTAGCTTAGCCCCAAAATAACCACACAGAAATTGTATTAATTAAATCACTTCTTGGCCCATTATTTATAGCCCCTTATTGGCTAATTCTTACATCTTGATTTAACCCATTTCTATCAATCTGTATATCACCATGTAGCAGTGCCTTACCGGGAAAGATTTGGCATGTCTGTCTCTGGTGGCTCCATGGTGTCTCTCTGACTCTGCTTTTTTCCTCCTAGAATTCAGTTCTGTCTTCTCTGCCTACCTAAGTTCTGCCCTATTAGGTCAAGGCAGTTTCTTTATTCATTAACCAATACAAGCAACACACAGAGGGGCTCCCACATCAGATAGTTTGAGAAGAAAATAAAATTATATATTAAAAATAACAAGTATATAATCTTACATAAGAAATACATGAGAATCATTCTATTTCACCCATGACATGTGAGGAGTCCCCTAGCTTTGCAGGACACATTAGGCTCTTCTGTGAGTTCTGTCACTAGGTAGCAGCTGTCTACATGTCTTGTCCCTTTATTCAACACTTGGGCTGTTTCTCTCCAAGGCTCTGAACAAAAGCTTTAGTGATAGAAATTTCTTCATCCATTTTTGTTGTTGTGTTACAGTTTCTAAATTAAAGAGCTAGTCAGATGGCTTGTTGTGTAAGAGTTCTTATTGCACAGGCATGAGCACCTGAATTCAGATACCAGAACTCATCTAAAAAGCTGTGCTTGGCTAGAGGTGTGCCTGCACACCCAGCATTGTGGGGACAGAGACAAGAGAATGCCTGGGGCCAAATGGCCTACCTCCAGGTTTGCTGGGAAATTTTGTCTCAAGACAAACTGAAAGTGATGGAGCAAGTCACCTAAGATCCTCCTCTGGCTTCCATGCATGCACACAAGCTCGCACATGTACACACAGGCATGTATATGCACATGCACACAAAGCATGCATATGCACACACCGGCATACACTTGCACACACAGGCATGAACTTGCATGCACAGGCATGCACTTACACATACAGGCATACAGGCATGCACATATTTACACAGGCATGCACTTGCATAGAGCAATTTGACTTCTATTCTCTCATTCCTTGCCAGGACCACTTGAAATATGAATATTTCCTTCTTTTCCACATGACCACAAGAAATAAAATAAAATGCTTGAATGCTGAATCCTTTGAAACCATGCTATAAAGGAATGGGTGCCTGTCCCAGACTACATTTTTCATATACCTTTGAGAGATAAATGACACTTAACTATGATATACTTATCAAATTATAGAAAGCAATTTTTAAATTGTTGGATTATTTTAGTAAATATAGAGAAGACACTGATGTAGATGTTCATGTGTCTTGGTAAGAACCCAAATGAGGATAAAATAAGATAACAACTGAATTTTCTGAATCTGTTGAAGCTAAGCAACCATTAAATAGGCTTCACCAACCAAACAGACTGTATGCCCTCTAAACAAAATGGCACAGTCACTTGTTCAGGATGACAGTGAGGGTGTTAAAAGTGAGGATGCTAATGGGGATGATGATGATGGAGGTGATTGTAGAGATGGTGATAGAGAAATGATAATAAAGGTAGTGGTGATACTGGTGTTGGTGGTGATGATGATAGTAAGAATTGTGGTCAAGATGATAGTGAAGGTGGTTAGAAAGGAAGCACAATTAGGTTATCATGGTGATGATGATAATGATGGAGTGATAGTGATTATGGTAAAGGTGATGATTATGGTGAGCGTGGTGGTGATGGTGAGGATGGCATTGAAGCTGGTAAGGATGGTGATGGGGTGAGGATGGTGAATGTGGGGTGTTGAAAGTGAGGCTCATAGTAAAGATGAAGTAAAGAAGATGGTCAAAATGGTAATGGTGAAGATGATGGTGATGACACTAAGGAATTATGGGGAAGATGGTGGAGGATGATGACGTGGGGAATAATAAAGGTAGTGAGGAATGTCAAAGGAGGTGGCTAGGTGATGGGGAGCATACAAGGCAAGGTACATATTGATGTGACAAAGATATCTTTTCTACATACTAAGGAGCAAAAGCTATTATGTGTGCTTCACATCTTTCTCACTGAAGCAATTTTGCAGTGAAGCTATCTGCATGTTATCACTCACTCAGTAAGCATGTAACATTTTGTTTGGGCGATCCTGCAAAGACAGGTCAGGCCCACACAGCTGTGCATGCAGAATCACTGTGAGGTGATTTCCTGTCTCAGGACTATACATCTGATGTTCTGACATTTCATGTAGTTGCCCTGCTAGAGCCCACATGGAGCATTGAAAGCTACTTAGAGCTCAGAGATCTGCAGTGCAATGGACAGAACAAAAGAAGGACCGCTTTGAGGGCATTTGACTGGGCTGAGCTGTACTCCACCTTCCAGCAAAGCAGCCGGACTTTGAAGAGAATAATTTTCCAATGCAGGGCATCCTTAAGTGTTGTAGGAAAAGGCCACTTGGTCATTTCTGGCTGCCTAGAACCTAAATAATTATACAGAAATAGTATTAATTAAATCACTGCTTGGCCTATTAGCTTTAGCTTTTTGTTGGCTAGGTCTTACATCCTAAACTAGCCCTTCTCCATTAATTTGTGTGTCATCATGTGGTTGTGGCTTGCCAGGTAAAGTTCCATCCCCAGGGTCTGTCCCTGGTGGGGCTACATGGCATCTCTTGACTCCGCCTTCTTTCTCCCATCATTCAGTTTAGTTTTCCGCACCTAGCTCTACTCTACCCTATCACAGGCCAAGACAGCTTCTTTATTCATTAACCAATAAAAGCAACATATACAGAAGGACTTCCCACACCACTTAAGGGTGGCAGTGCTGCCTTTTTGATTCTCAGTATAGACATAAGATGCCCATGTATGGTTTGCAGCAGTTACGTGGAGATGACTTCCATTATGTGCTACTGAATCCCTGTTTGCTAGCCAGCAACCTAGAGCCTTCCATGGTGTCCTCCAAGTGTTCTAAAAGCTATCCTTCACTATATGGAGACCTGAGGAATTTCTAAAAGCTATCCTTCACTATATGGACACCTGAGGAATTTCTAAAAGCTATCCTTCACTATATGGACACCTGAGGAATTTCTAAAAGCTATCCTTCACTATATGGACACCTGAGGAAATTATTTAGTGGATGAGACAGTGGTTGTAGAAGGTATGCTTTATTTCATCTCAAAGATGAAAGTGTGTGCTTCATAGCCCCACCACAGCTGTGGACATGACTTGGTTGCGTCTCCTTTTATCTGACTTTCATCTTCAGGAGCACAGGTCTTGAAGGGCAGTATGCATGGTCCATATGCATGGTCCGCATTTCCTCTCTGTGTCTGATGAGATGAGAAAGAGCTGGGTGGGGACCATTGGAGAGTATGTTTCTGAACTGTTGCATGTCAGAGCAGAGGGTGAGGACAGCGTCCTACTGGATGACCATGCTGAGCACTGGTCACCTGGAAGATAACCTCCCTGCTTCCTTGCATTCAGTGTTTTCAAAGCTTTATTCAGGTGAGAACCACTGAGAGGCTACAGGAGGTTGGATAGGCATCCTAGATCCCACAGGCATGTGTGGTAGAGCTGATCTTGACCTGGGTCTGGAGATTCTAGAACATCTTGCTTTTCCATATGGTGATGCCTGTCTGGAAGAATCAACTCCATTGGTTGTAAACCTTTGGGATTTCTGTAAGTGGTGGGAGTACCTGACACTGCTTCTAGCAGGACTAGTGCAAGACAGCATGTCATGGAGGGAGCTTGGGCTGCCGTGAGCTCCTCCTACCTTCAGTCCCACTGCTTGAGCACTGGCTGTTTAGGTTCCTCTCTTTCTGTCCCATGTCACATCTTTTGGCAGAAGATGCTCTGCTTTAGACAGACTTTATTTGCCTTTCTTCTCCTCTCCTCCCCAGTGCTGCTCAATCTGCCCTACTATTGACCTGGAGGTCATATATGACCATCCTCCTTTGGCCTCCCTGCCTTGACCTTGTTTCCATGCTGCAGGATGGTTCTTTAAAGAGAAAACTCGGGTGGGCTTCTCATTACTGGACTTTCCTGTGGTATGTATGATCCCATACAGTTTGCCTCATCCCACCTCATCCCTCCCTCCATGTATTGCTAACTCTTACCCTTGCTTGCTGCCTTTTAGCCACCCTGAACTCTTTTCTTTTCTTGGCCCGACAAGCCAAGCATTTTGTACTCTAGTGCCTTTGCCTGGAGAGCCTTTCTCCCAGTGCATAGTGGTCCATGCTGCTTCTCTTTGAATTCTGCTTGAGCTTCCCTTCCTTCTGAGCTGCCGCTCCTCCCCTCTTGCTGCCACTAGAGACAGTATGTGGGTCATGTTTCCCATAGTTTATTTTCCATCTTCTGAGGTTGATAATGCAACGTTCCTTGAATGGTGGCAGTGTTTACTATTATCTCTCTGGACCTGAAAAGCACCTAGTATATAGAAAACACACAAAAGAAGTATGTAGAAGGAGTATGGGGACCTTACATCCTGAACTCCTCATCAATCATCTCCTAGACACTTGGGGAGATCCCCAGGCAGAGCTTGGGAGAACTTGTGCAAAGAAGCTATGGGACATGCAGGGCACGAAGAGATCTTGGCCCTCCACAGAGAAGGTAATCGGAGGCAGTTGAAAGAATCAGCATCATGAGAGAGTAGGCGGGGATGTCCAGCAGGACGCCTAAATGCTCCATTTCATTGTAGTCAGCATGCTACCAAGGAGGGTCTGACAGGATGGTGATTCCTGCCCTTCTCTTCCATTCCATCCTGACAGCCCACTCCCCCATTCCAACACAGTGTAGAACGGGAGGTGAGCTAGCGCCTGACAGGGAAAAGGTCTGTCCAGAGCGGTGGAAACGCAGTGAGTCCTGATGTTGGTTGCAGGGATGCTCAGCAATTTTTGGACTAGGGACAGGCAGCAGAAATGTCCCCGCAAGGGTCTAGGACTGAGCGTCACAGCTGGCCTGATGCTGAGGAGGCATCAGTCGCCAAGTCAAGTCTTCTGTCTTTGGAGTTCCTGGGAGAGGCGGTGCAACTTGAGGATAGAGAACGGACACTTGCCCCATGCTTTTGGGGGCTCTGGAGGGGGAGCACTCTGGAAGATTGGCCTGCTGGCTGTTGATGCTCACTAGAGCCATGGGGTTTATTCAGTACTTGAAAAAAAGCTGTCAGTCACCTACAAATGTATTTTCCCACCCTGGAAAGTGCACTCAAAGCATGTGCTGGTTTCACTCACACATCTGGCCTCCCATCCTGGTGTCCATGCCTGCAGAGAGTAGCGGTTTCCCAATACACAGCCTCTTGATTTAACGATTGGATTGGCTCATCTTTATACCTTGTTGCAAGGACACAGACCAATTACATTTTATATGATTATTGTGTGGTTAACATACATCCAGAAATTGTTTTGATTATTTTTTATACTTTTAAAAATTGTTATTAATTTTTTTCATTTATTTTACATCTAACCTCAGTTTTCCCTCCATCCTCTCCTCCCATTCCCTCACCCTGCCCCCATCTACTCTACCTGGCCTGTAGGCAGGCCTCCCATGGGAATCTGCAAAGCAAGGCACATCAAGTTGAGGCAGGACCTACATCCTCTTGCATCAAGGCTGGGTTAGGCAACCCAGCCTGGGGAATAAGTTCTCAAAAGCCAGCTAATGTGCCAGGGACAGGCCTTGATTCTACTAGGAGCCTGAAAAGCAGATCAAGTTACACGACTGTCACACACATGCAGAGGACCTACGGGTCCCATGGAGGCCCCATATCTGTAGGTTCAGAGTTTATGAACCCCCAGGAGCCCAAGTCAGCTGTCTCTTGCTCACCTATGCTCATAGAAGCAAAACTCAATTTTTGAGAAGGTTCCATGAGGTGCTGACAAGAAGGTATATTCTTTTATGTTTAGAAGGAATGTTCTATACAGCCCCTTTGGATATCAGTATGGCGATTTCTCAGAAAATTAGAAACAACTTTCCTCAAGACCCAGCAGTACCACTTTTGGGTGTATACCCAAAGGATGCTCAACAGTGCCACAAGGACATGTATTCAACTATGTTCATAGCAGCATTGTTTGTCATAGCCAGAACCTGGAAACAACCTAGATGCCCTCAACAAGTTAATGGATAAAGAGAATGTGGTATATTTACACAATGAAGTATTACTCAGCTATAAAAAAAGGCATAGTGAAATGTGCCTTCAGATGAATGGGTAGAAAAAAATCATCCTGAGTAAGGTCACCCAGACCCAGAAAGACAAACATGGTGTCTTACTCATAAGGGTATTTGCAGTAAAGGATAACCAGACTACAATCCATGGACCCAGAGAGGTCAGGTAGCAAGGAAGGGCCAAAGAGGGGCAAATGGGTTTCCCTGGGAAGGGGAAATGGAAGAGCTCTTCTGGGTAAACTGGGGGCTGGACGGGGAGGAGACAGGAACGTGAGGGATTGGACTGGGTAGGTGGGGAGCAGGGTGGGGGGAGAGTAATGAAGAGATGTCCTGACACGGGGCATTTTGGGGTTATGAAGAACCTGGTGCCAGGGAAACTCTGAGAAATCCACAAAGATGACCCCAGCTAAGACTCCTAGCAATAGTGGAGAGGGTGCCTGAACTGGCCTTCCCCTGTAATCAGATTGGTGACTATCTTAATTGTCACCAGAGAGCCTTCATCCAGTAACTGATGGAAGCAGATGCAGAGACCCACAGTCAATCTCTGGGAGTCCTGTTGAAGAAAGGGAGAGGGGCTGTATGAATCAGGGGTAGGTGCCAAGGTCATGGAGGATCCCACAGATTACTTATTATTCTACCTCATTTTCATATTTTATTAATTTCCATTGAACACCCAAATTACACTTTCGCTTTCACAACTCAGATTCTAAAGTGAAACAGTAATCTCTCCACACCATAAAATGTGATTTGGATCTTATCTTTTTAAAAATTAGTAAATTAACTGGGCTATCTTTGTTTGTTCATAAAACCAAGTAATACGTTTTAAAATCTTTTCAAAAAGGTAGAGTTTTAGACATTGCATATTTTAAAGGTTTCTAGTGAGTCTGGAAAGATGTTTGTCATACTTGTTTATGTCACCCTGTCAGTTTGCAGGGTGAAATTCATGCAGTGGT